>BQNB010066753.1:20617-34445 GCA_026074375.1 Tanacetum coccineum | reverse complement strand
TCCACAACTGTTGTTTTTGGTGCAGTGTTTCCATTCTCTATGACCTCCCATAGAGCATAGTCAATCATCTGGATGTACTGTTCTATTCTCATCCTTCATAACTCAAACTCACCAGGTTTAAGCATTGGAACCTTAGATGCAGCCACCATATGTGCAGATTATGAATCCATTTCTTCTAGCAAATATATCTTTTGTATTCAAACAGGTTACCACTTGTTGTCCCAGGATGTAGGATACCTCTTGTTGGATCCCACTTCAATAGATCGAATTCCTTAAGCTTGTTTAAGGTTTAGTTATATTAGATAAATCTAACACAACTATAGTAGAAACTTTGTTAAGTGTATTAAAGATTATGCGGAATCTAATCTTTAATATTAGAAGAATTCTTAATGAAACAGTAACACAAGACAATATAATTCAACAATAAAAGCTCCAATATTATTATTACAAATAATACGAATACTCTCCTAGTATTAGGGTTACAAAACCTTGAAGCTATGATAACTCTATGAATGACTCGTTTGGATTTGATACAGATACAAAACCCCTATGACCTCCTTTTATACACCAAGAAGTCCTAGTCGATTTACAATATATTCCTAAAACTTAGAATATTCTCTATGGTCTATTCTATAAATAACTAATACTTATCATGTAAGTAATCTTGATCTCCAATCAATCTTTATCCTTTCTTTTGTCTTTATCCATTCTCTTCTGACAGTAAAAACTCTTTCAGCAGTCTTAATCTTTGAGCAGTTGTAACTTTTGTACTAGCAGCATTAACTTAGCACCAGCAATAGTAAAACTTATACAAACCATCAGCATTAAATGTATGTTCAACGAAGTAGTAAATACATTAGTATAATTCTTCATTGTTCACCTAGCAGTACTATCTTTACATAGCAGTACTTATATATACTATATAACAGTAGTAACTTGTGAAATAGCAGTGTACTAACTATTTATACTAGCAGCACTAACTACTTAGCAAAATTTTCATTAAACTTAATGAACGACACTAACTTTTGCTTAGCAGTAGTAACACAAATCTTAGCAGCAGTAACTTCAAGAAGGCTTTTAATCCAAACAATCCCCCCTAAACTTGATATGATATTTATCTCCAAAATCATCAAGTTTCATTCAAAGCTTCATCAATCACCAGGATGATGATTCCAAACACTTCATTCAGGTACATAGCCTTCCTTAAGCTATTTCTTGACCAATCTAAGAAGCTCAAATGCTATTTCACATAAATCAACTTTAAGCTTCACCTCATTGAAACATTTGATATGGTGTATGATTTGTTAGTGGATTACATCTTCTAAACCATTAGATGGGTTTAAAATAGCTATGTTCTGCATTGTTTTATCAATGAACTCCACAGAAATCATAAAGCTTCCAGTTCAGCACTTTAACTAATCCTTGTTCATTCTTCCATACATTATCTTTAACATGATGTTCAAACATGGTCTTTAAATTAAGAAGTAAGAAATTATCCATGTAATTCACTGGCTCTATCTACTTAAATCTTGCTTTGACTATACTCCAAAGAACTTCTAAGTCTTCTCTTTCAAAGTTTTTAAGCATCTGTCCAAAAGTTAAATACATCTGAGTCTTACCATCTGCTCTGATAATTTAGAAATAGCATTTCTTTCCTTCTTGGTAAATCTTGTAGTCAACAATGGTTGGAGATTTAGTAGATAAAGGTGTAGCATCAATAGTTACATCATCTCCATCATCTGGAATTATTTCCAAACATTGTTTAAGCTCTTCGGACTCTTTGTCTTCTTCTAACTTTTGCCTTTTAGAGCTTTCTTGTTCTAGCTCATCTCCGGTTCTCTTTGAACTGATCTCTTGTGCTATCTCTGCATCAGCTTTCTTTGAACTTTCTTCTACCAGCTCAGTTTTGTAGTCAACAAAGGTATTCACCCTTTTCATTGCTTTGTCAAATAATTCTTGAATATTGGCAAAGGACTTGTTCTTCAAATCTTTGGGCTTCCATCCTTTCATGTTTTTTAGATAAGTATACATGATACTCCTTTGTAGAGCTCTTGTTGGTGGTCTGTTCCTCTTTTCTTTTGCTCTTTTAGCTGCAAAATGTATTCTTCTTTGCTCTAAGAATTGTAGAAACAATCTTACCTTTTTTGCATCAGTCAATTCTTCTTGCTCTTGAGCTTGCAGTCTTTGAGCCAACTAATAATCAGCTTCAATTTTAGACTTTGAACATCATCCCAAGCTATGTTGGGCTTCTTCAACTTGTGAGCTTTTTTCTCTGGCAAAGCAAGCCTTTCTTCTTCTTCTTCAGCTTGTAGCTTGAAGGCAAGTTCTTCATCAAGTCTCATTTGTTCAAGCCTCTTCATAGGCTTCACTTATTCTACCACAAGCTCTTCAACCATAATCCCTTTGCCTTTGTCATGTGCCTTGACCTGTGATGGTTGTTAGGAAGAAACTATTGGTTTAGTTATACCCTACTCTGGTTCTTGTATCAAAACCTTATCAGCCTTGGGTTTTGCACTTTTTAACTCTGCCAGTGCTTGAGCCAAAGTAATTTCAACATCAGTTACTAGAATTGTACTGGCAGTACTAACTGTTGTAGCAGCAACATTAACTGTTTTTAGCAGCATTAACCAACTTAGCCTTTTCAATAACAGCAGTAACTTATTTAGTAGCATCTACATTATCAACAATCACCTCATCACCATCTAAGTCATTAACACCAAACATATCAGCATCATCTTAATCACTAACCAGGGTAATATCTTCATCAGCATCAATATCATGAATCCTCTTCCCCTGTTTGGATGGATCTTCTTCACCCAAACCTTCTTCATCAGAGGATTCTACCCTGGCTGTTAAGCCAACCTTGTATAATCTTTTGAGCTTATGAGTTCTTTTCCTATCTTTCTTCTCAAGCCTCTTGACCCTTCTTTTCAAGCTGTCAATCTTATTAGCTTGGGTGGTCTTTGTTATCTCCAAAGCAAGAACTCTTGTTTGTAAAGTTATACAAAATGCCATCAATTCCTCAAGTTTCAGTCTATCCTCACCACTTCAAAGTGTGTTACCTTTTGTGAGCAGTGGATCATTGGATGTTTTAGACACATTCTTAAACCTGGTTTGAGTAATTGTATCCCCATGGTTTCTTGGTGCCTAGGACCACTACCTGAACCTGTTCTTGAGGAACTTGATTCATTAAGTGTTGCCTTAGATTGGGTCTTATCAATGTTACCGCTATCATGCTCTGCATCTATACTAGTAGCAGTAGTGGCATCCCTCACCAAACTGTCATCCATCTCCTCATTGACAGCCTTATCTGTTACATTGGTTGTAGGACCACTAGACTGAGGTATCTCAGTGTCCTTTCTCTTTGGCTTCCTAGGTCTTTGTTTCTTTTGAGGTTGAGATGTTGATGGTTGAATAATTGTGGGTGTGTGATGGGGATCAGTGGGATTTGCTAAACCTTTACCTATTTCAGCTTGAGCTTGTACCACTATTGTTTGGAATAATGGTGTTTCCCTTCCAGAAAAACCTTTATCAACCCTTCTCATATTCCCAAATATCTTCTTAGTGTGAGAGGGTGCATTATATAATATTTTATGAGCAGACATCCCTTCAAGTTGTTGATTCACAAACACTTGTACAAACCTTGGATACATCAAAAAATTTCATGCATTATCCAAGTTCTTCACCATACTTTCAAAAATGTACCTTAAAAAGTTGAACTTCTAGTTTGTAGCTAAACATATAATTGCAGACGTCATAGTGATACTAAACTCATTCCATGTAGTAGTCTTAGCACTTAGGCATTGTAAAACAGTATGAGGAATTTCCATTGTGGGGAAAAGAATGCCTTATAGAAAGTAAGCTTCCGTGAAAGATTTTCATACCCTATTAGTGTAAGTTGTTCAAAGATAGTAGCATTGGGTAGATAATCAACACCTTCAACATCTTCTAGTTGAAGATCTCTTCTTACAATCGACTTAGTAATGATGATCTTCTTTCCATCCACTAGGGCTTGTAACTGTACTTCCCATTGACAGTTTTTGCCTTGACAGTAGCCCATAATTGTTCAATGCACGAAGTGTATATAGTGGGATTAACGGTTAAAGCATACTTTATGGTGTGTGCATTCAAAAAATCTACAATTTGTTCAAACCCTTCACTTTTAGTAGGTTTAGACAAAAATACGACCATGTTGTGAGTATCTGCAAACTTTAGATTCGTCATTTGTGCTGGGTTTTGATGATGAATGATGAAATTGAGTTAGGGTTTGAGATTAGAGAGTATACGGAAGTATGAAATCAATCAAATGAGTGATTGAAACCCTTAATCAATGTATTTATAAAAATACCCTTAACAACATTAACGTTCACCAGCAGTTGTAAGTTTATGCCTAGCAGCATTAACTTTCAACAGCAGTAATAAGTTATGCCTAGCAGCATTAACTTCCAACAGCAGTAGTAAGTTATGCCTAGCAGCATTAACTTCAATTCCAGTCCAAACACTCTATCTGTTTTTAATATATTCATCTCTCTTTTTGTTTTTCAACTTACCATTTCTCTCAATTTTTTTACTCACCAAATCACTCTGTCTGTTTTTATTTCACGCAATTCACTTTCTATTTTTATTCTCACAAATTCTCTCAATTCTTTTTCTCACCAAAACTCTTTGTCTATTTTCTTTAATAACCAGCTTTTCCATTATTAATCTAACACTTTTTTTTGCTTTTTTTGCAAAAAGTTAGTCCAAAAACCAAGAAAACACAAGCCATAGCTATTTTTACTATTATCACAGTATTAATTATACCTAACAGTATTAACTCAGCAGTATTAAGTATAACCAGCAACACTAATTATACTTAACAGCAGAAACTTTTAATGATATGAATAACAATACTAATTCATACAAAACTCTGCAAAAACATAAAGAGATAAAAGATTTTAAGGATTTAGCATTCCAATACTAGCAATCAAATATTAAAACCTACTTACATCAAAAGCTTTTGTAAGTAAACCTGCAACATTCTTGTCAGTATGGATTTTGACCATTTGAATCAACTTCTTTTCATTGCAATCCTTAATAAAATGATGTCTAATTAATCTTTATATGTCGTTGTTTTTTAATGATAAACACAGAATTTTTTAATTGTATGCCAAAAGAGTACTGTTATTGTCAAGAAAATATTTAGTAGCATAAAATTGTACTCATAATCAAGTAGTTGATTCTGAATCCAAAGCACTTTCACCACATCAACTTAAAGCAGCCACATATTCACTTATTTGTGGAATTTCTACCACGGTCATTTTTTTTTGCATTGCACATGATATAATCTACTTCCAGCATTGCAACCACCTCCTGTTGTAGACATTCCTATCCAAGCTTACTCTAGCATAATCACTATCAGTGTATCTACCAAATCAAAAGGAGAATATTTTGGATACCAAAGGCCTAATTTTGGTTGACTTTTTAAGACCTAAAAATCCTTTTCACTGCATAAAGATGTGAAACCTTGAGTGACTTGGATCTACACAATCACACACTGCAAACATGATCAGTATAAGATAAATACATCAATGAACCAATCATTACCTATACATATGAACAGCTACTTCTTCACTCATCTTCACCTTACAAAAGCTTTTTTTATTTCCATTGGGTGTTCTTGCAGTCTTGACTTCTGGAAACCCAAATTTATTAAAATTTCTACAACATATTTAATCTTGACTAATAAATATGGCCATCCGTCTCTATTGCACTGTAATCCTAAGAAGAATGTAAGTTCTCCCATAGAACTCATTTGAAATTTCTCATGCATCAACTTCTCAAATGCAATGCATAACTTCTTATTCGTTGAACCAAACATGATATCATTCACATAAACTTGGACCAGCAAAATATCACCTTTGTACCTTTATGATTAATAAGGTTTTAATCAATTTTTCCCTCTTTTAAAACTTATGTCCAACAAGAATATAGGGACAAGGTTTCATCAAGCTCTAGGAGCTTGATGTAGCCATATATGCTTACTTCAACCTTATTAACTCGACTGAAATCTGGAGCTTCAAATCCTGTGTTGACAAAACATTCACCTTTTCTTTAATCTTCCAATAGAGAAAAACACTTTTTACATCCATTTGATACATCACAAAATCTTTAAATGAAGCATAAGCTAAAAATAGCCTAATTGCTTCAATTCTTGCAACATGAGCAAAGACTTCATCATAGTCAATCCCTTCTTCTTGTGTGTACCCTTGAGCAACCAATCTTGCTATTTCCTTAGCGGACAATTCCTCGTTCATCTTTGTATTTCCTGAAAACCCATTTAAGTACCTTACCCCTTTCCATATGTAAATCCAATCAAAGTCCAAACTTCTTGTAACTTGAATTGTAGAAGCTCTTCCTGCATAGCCTTTATCCAGCTTGGATCCTTTAATGCATGAATTACCTTTTTGGGTTCTTCCTGTGATACATTTTTTTCATAAGGCTTTTTACAAATGTTGGACCAAACAAGTCCATATACAACAAATGTAAAGGAATTTAGTCGGGAATTTAGAAGAAATTATCTAGTGAATATGCGTTGTGGTCTAGACTATTCGAGTTTATAATTCCGATATTATAGATAATATGGAATTGAGCCAAGCGTGATAATCCATCCATTAAGGAACAATTTAAATCCGCCGTCTTTAAGAGCACGTTATTGAATCCTTCGATGCTGCAAGTAATTCCTATTATCGTTTATTTTTCTTTGGGGGGGGGGAGATTATCACCAGCCAGAATTATCCCAAAAACGTGCTCTACTGTTTATACTTTTGGTTAATAGTAAGCGCTCTGAGCCTCTTTAGTGTTGCCAATAATTGGCATTAATTTGGATGAATGGTAGGGATCCTGCCCATGGTTATAATTGCTAAGGCGTAACGATAACGAGCGTGTTGATAAATGCGTATTAGATCTAAATTTAATTATAAGCTACGTGATTTGTGATAATTTATTGTTATCCGAAGCCGTATGAAATTATGTTATATAATGTATAAGTGATGGTACGAATAGTACGTATTTTTTTCGTTCTGAAGTAGTCAGCACTCCCGATATATGGAGACGTCGTGTCCCGCGATTTTTGTTTCTCTTTTGATAAGAAGCGATTGAGAATGATAATGTGTTGATTTCTTTTGCTAAGCTTTATAGGAACGAGCATGAGTTGGTAATGCGCCAAGCTAACGATAATCGTACTTGAACGAAATCCAAAGTAAATAGGACAAAATTCAAAGTCGCTATATAGTGGCGAATATGTGATTATGAGATTATGTATAATTAGTGTTATGATGCGTTTGATGGAGTCATATGTACTCATGAATGTTTTCGCAACTGGTGGTGCATTATTAAATGAGACCAGAAGGGTGACGTATATTTCGATTTTGGTTAGCGACAAATGCTTTGGTTTTGTGTAGCGATGTTCGTTTGTTTTGTTGGGAGAACACCAAATCGAAGGGTTTGATCTTTCATTTTGATATTTAAGAACTAATGGACGACTTTTCTGGAATGTTTCCGTGCTTGTTTATTGGTCTTTTGTGAGGACGATTCGGTGTATATGATTGATTTTTGTAGGTAGATTTACCATGTGTTTTTGTATTGATTTTCGCCTCGTATTTATCGATGTAACTCGCATGCCCATCGCGTGAGAACACAATTCGTCGAAAGATGATAACCTATACTCTATGAGTGAGTTTAGGACGAGTAAGTAAGATTGAGCACCAGGACGAAGTTCCCTTAAGGTGGGTAGAATGTAACAACTCGAGTTTTAGGCCGACGATTTTCTTAAGCCATGATTTATTTTCTACGTTTGATTTGGAATAATCATTCCTCGTTTTAGGCGATTTGATAAAAATCATTATCTTTGACTATTTCACAAGCCCTGTTTGAAATTTCTATTCGTTTTAACGTTTAAGAAAGCTATGTATGTGATGCATTTTTCAGTCATGGTTTTGATTTAGAGCCCCATGAGAGCTATGTATGTGATGCTCTAGTAGCATGGCTAGTTTGGGCTAGGTTGCCATTGTTACCTTAGATTTCATCCTATTTCGATATGATTCGGATTTTTAGGAAAGTGTAGCGGTTCCCGCTAGCACTCTTTTGTGCTTGTATCTTCTCTGTTTACCCTTATCCTTGTTTGGGTATTCTTTATATTTGCTATGATCTTTAACTTTAAATCAACCTGATTACATTTTACAAATCAATGATTTTGACATATGAATCATTTTAAACGTTTTAAAAAGTATTAATTGAATGCCATTCTACAAAGCATGCCGATTTCGAACCATCTGAATTTTTTATGCAACTTCAACAAAAATGATATTTTTATAGATGATGGAAATTTTCAAATTTTAGTCACATAATGGTCACTGGACCCCGACCTTGAGGAAGATATTGTGATTCGAACTAGTTCTTGTAAGTAAGCTTTAGAGACCTATAAGTTAAGGTCGCCTAAGAAGTAGACCGGCATTGCTTATTAATAGCGAGGAACGGTAGTAGAATCATATTAAGAGCCGCATGCGTGTAACGGGACGAATTTTCAAGAACTAGTATGAGACATAGAATGTCACTTGCGAACGGATATAAATATATATATATATAATATATAATATATATATTATATATATATATATATATATATATATATATATATATATACCCTAGTTTTAATGTGAAATGATATGAAAATGATTTAGATGTGAAATACCGAGAAACCTTCAGACCGACATTGAGAAAAGGATTTTTCCATTGAGGTCTAAACAGCCAAAAAAGATGAAGAGAGCAGGGATTTAATAACACCAATTGGTGTGTGAATTGGAAAACCTCATCCTAACAGCAAATTGTTGTTGCCTTGGTTATAACACCATGGGCGTGATGAATACTGTCTTCCCCGAAATGAAGTATGTAATGGATTAAACGATGTATCTTATCGCCAAGGACAGGTATAAGCGCGCTTATGCGCCGCTTGAATTAAATTGGGTGTTGTAATCTCAAACTCCTGATGTAGAAACTACGAAATGCGTGAATAGAGCGAATGAAGAAACTCTAGTAATAATATGTCGAAGCAACAGGCGTCACCATCGAGGATTCAATCGAAGTAGCCAACACCTTGAGTCAAATGGAATGAGAATTTGAGCTTGGATAAATAGTATAAGGAATGTGCGTGGTTACCTCGACTTAATTAGTGGTAATGTTATTTGATGTATGTGTTTTTTGATCGTGCCGAGATAAGTATGAGCGCTATGCGACACATGACTTAAATTGGGTATAGTAATACCTTACTCCTTAACGTAATGACTCGGCTTGCATGAAAACTGATCGAGAAGATCGAGAACCTAAAGGAACCCTAATGGCGACATCTGTCCTCCATTTCTAGGGAAACATTCGAAATAGCTTATTGCCTCGATCGAAGGAAATGAATGCGGGGTAATTTTATAAAGAAATTGTCTAGTGAATATGACGTTTGGTCTAGACCGTAAATCATTTATATCCTTGACCGATAGGAGATATTGGATTTGAACAGACCGTCTAATTGGGCCAATAAGGACAAGTAAATCGCCGTCCTTTGAAGAGCATTGTTTAAGTGAATCCTTATTCTCGCGTAAATTCATTGATCCTTTTGATTTTTCTTGCGGGATTATCAACCGCCGAATGTATCGAAAAATGTGCTCTAACGGGTTTAGGTTCTTTGGTTAACAGGAAGCGCCTAGTCCCGCTTTAGTGGGTTGCAATAATTTGCATTCAATTTTTGGATGAAGGGTAAGACCTTACTCTGGGTTTAATTGCTACGAGCTTAACTATAAGCCAGCACGAGTGTGATAAATGAGTAGTTAGTGCTAAGGCTTAATATAAGCGAGTGTGATTGTGTGATAATTTATGTGTTATCATAAGCCGATATGAGAATTTAAGTGTATATATGTATAAGTGTATGGTACTATGTTCTGAAGTAGTCATCTACTCTGATATATGGAGAGCGACGTGGTGATTTTTGTGTTCTCTTTTGATAAGAGCGATTGAGATATGTGTTAATTTTCTTTTGTTAAGGCTTCATAGTAAGCGAGCATGATGTGTGATAATTGTCGCCAAGGCTTAATTATAAGCGGACCTGACGAAATGCCTAAGTAAAGCTAGGCTAAAATGTAAAGTTGCTATAAAGTGGTGAATATGTGATTATGAGATTATGTATAAATAGTGCTGTAATGCGTTTGATGGAGTCATATGTACTCCGGAATGTTTTCGCAACCGGTGGTGCATTATTAAATGAGACCGGAAGGGCGACGTATATTTCGGTTTTGGTTAGCGACATATGCTTTGGTTTTGTGTAGCGATGTTCGTTTGTTTTGTTGGTATGATCACCAAATGAATTGGGTTGATCTCTCATTTTGAAATTTTTAAGAACGATGTGACGACTTTTCCAGGATGTTTCCGTGGCTTGTTTATGTTTTCTTTTGGTGAGGACGATTCGGCGTATATGATTGATTTTTGTTGGTAGATTTACCATGTGTTTTTGTATTGATTTTCGCCTCGTATTTAGCGAGTGTAACGTCGCATGCCCGTCGCGTGAGAACACATGAGTTCGTTCGAAGATGAAAGCCTATATCTCTATGAGTGAGTTTAGGACGAGTAAGTAAGATTGAGCACCGGGACGAAGCTCCCTTAAGGTGGGTAGAATGTAACAACCCGAGTTTTAGGCCGACGATTTTCTCGAGCCACGATTTATTTTCTACGTTTGATTTGGAATAATCGTTCCTCGTTCCGGGCGATTTGATAAAAATCATTATCTTTGACTATTTCACAAGCCGTGTTTGAAATTTCTATTTGTTTTAACGTTTGAGAAAGTTTGAAAATTTTATATTTTGCTCCGTGAGCGTGATTATTTAATTTTTATGTTTTATGGCTTTTCCTCGTGTTTTTGTAAAAAAAGTGTCAAGAATCGAGGTTTACGTGATTTAACATTTTTATTAAATGTTTTAAAATAAATTTAGCGGGGCGGAATAAAAATAATTACGAATGCGGTGTGACCCGAGTCTTTGGTCGGCTATAATAACGAAACAAACACCTTTTGTACTAAAATTGAAGGACTTTAAGGAAGGAGGGACCATTTGTGTTAAAATACTAAACTTGTTTCATATAAAAGGAAGTTTTACTTCCTCATTTTTCTTTTTACCAATTTTTTTCTTCCCTTGTCCTCTCCACCTAGTTCGACCGGCCACCATAAGCCACACCTAAATCCGTCAATTTTCTGACATGCAAAACGATCAATAGAGAAAATATTGATCCTTACACAAAACTAAACGTTTCCCCACTTTAATTTTCAACATGCAACAAGTATTTTACTAGATTTAATTTCGTTCGAGTTCTTGTCAAAATGGGTTAAAAATTAGTGTTTATTGGTGATAAATGAGTGTTCTTACAATTGGGTTTCGATTAAGGAGTTGTGGGGTTATGTTTTTTAGTTGCGTCGGATTCGGAAAACTGAGAGGACGAGTGTGTATCTATTTCGATCTTGCTTTCTTGGCTTATTGTAACTATTTTTAAGATACTTTTGAATATATTTCGATTTGTATTGCGTTTGGATTATTGCATGTGATGGAATCCGAGAATCTTGCGTTAGACTAGATTGGAAATGATATTGGATGATAAAAATGGGCTAGTTGATAGCATTTCGAGGTTGTCGGAAACCAAAAATGTGGTTTTGATGGGTTTTCAAAAATGTATTTCGAGCAGAAAGTTTGGCACGTATTTCGAGCATAAAGTTTAATAGGTGGATTGTCCCGTAACTCTCAAAAACGAAGTTTTTATGGCCGATTGAAATTTGGAAATTTATATATAGTTTGGTTCAGCACTTGGCTATTTTAGGATCTGTCCATATTTTTGAATGGTCATTTCGACCACTTTTGAGTCCGTTTTAGCCTTCCGGCGAAGCACAAAAGTTTTACAGAATGGCGTTTTGCTTTTGACATGTAAATTTTAGAATTTAACGATTGGAAACGAAGAAGTTAGACCAAGCCGAGAGTTAGAAAATAAAGTATATATATACTAAAAACTGCGCAGAAACTTGCAGGGTCATTTTTGTCTTTTTTCCTCCAGTTTCGGGTCTCGGCTGAAACTAAAAAGTTGTCCGAAACATCGTTTTACATCAAAGTGCTTTAGAGTCGGTGTCGTCAAAATGTGATCTAGCGGGTCGTTTTGGACAGGTCAGATTTAAGGAAAAATATATATTAAAAATTAAAACATTGACTTTTAAAAAGTCAATTGGGTTAATATGAGACTTGTTGGATTTTATAAAGATAATAAACACTATTATTATTACGATCACGATATTTTGGGTTTGACGACTTTAATGAATGATGACGTTTCTAAATATAGAAACTTTGTAATTAAGAACATGTATGCATATAAGTATATAAGGAAATGTATCGTCGAGAGAGTCATATGGTGAGACTTGAATAGATGGTCATAAATGGAAAATAAAACATTTTATGGACTAACACGTCTGAATGGTCAGACTTTCTAAAAATAGTAACTTTCTAAAAATAGAAAGTTTCCGAAAATGGAAAGTTTTTAATAAAGTGATAGTACCTAAAGTATACTAAGTGTTAGGATATAGGCCGCGCAAGAGGATTTCTCATCACGTGTGTATTTTATACCATTTCTATTGTTGCGATGTACGCATCATTCGATCGTACTTTATTATATAGTAACCGAGCGACATAATTATAGGTCGCGGTCGAGTTCGTTATCGGTGACGTTTCATGATTGATTGATTATTGATCGTGGTCTTCAATCAAGGTGACTTCATAGCCTCACTTTTGAACTGTTTTAAATGTTTTATAAACCCGCGAGGCGGATACATGCATGTTTTGAAAAGCAAAACACAAGTAGTTTTATACTTACTTGTTGTTGCTTATTTTGTAAATTTAACATAAGCAGTTTTATATGTGCTGGATGCTGTTGTTGCGAAAAATAGAATGCAAGTGTTTTGAAATGATAATATGATTTCATTGTCATGAGTATATGCCTTTGACTGTGTACTCGTTAATTTTCGAGGAGGTAAACGCTGAATGCATTAAATAGATCTATTGGGTTTGACAACCCTGTTCGGGGTATGAATCCATTGCGCGGGCACCTTATAACAGACATTTTGTATTGAGAAAGGGGTGGTGGCATACTACCCGGTCAGTTATTTATCTATAATGATAAATGTGTTAAGGTTCGGTACACGGGCTCATGAAAGTTGGAAATGTGGTGTGGCTTGCCTAGCTAGCAAGTCATACATGTTTTTAGTGGAACTAAACAGCGTTATAAGGTTATAAATGTTTTGTGAAACCAACTATATGTTCTAATTGTTACTTGGAAACTCTATGAATTCATTCAACCATTGTGTTGACGTTTTAAGCATGTATCTCAGGTTTTAGGTGCTTGTGAAGGCTTGGATGGGACGAAGCGTGGATATCAAAGATTGGATCTCGGTGAAATTTTGTACATTTAGTAAAGGAAATTTTAAGAAATCGAGTCATGATGTGACTCACTAGAAATATATTTTCTAAACTGGTTTGGGACCTTATAACTCTGATATTCTTTTTAAATAAAATCAAATGTGATTTTGTTTTATAAATGTCTCTTTTGAAGTCATTTACTGTAACTTGTGTGTATGTATTATGAAGTAGCACCCCAAAGTGATATTCCGATGCGTTTTAAATTTAGGGGTGTTACACTTGCAGCCTTACTTGGACTATTACCCCTGATGTATACACCACCCCTAAGCCTCACACCACTTCTAGTCACCCTCACACCAACACTT
>BQNB010066753.1:0-12160 GCA_026074375.1 Tanacetum coccineum | reverse complement strand
TCGAGAATGTATTATATGGGCGGTGGAGTCTAGCTTGATTACATTGACTTTTCAATTCCTTATCAACATTATCATATTGCTCAAGATTCCATCCTATTCATTTTAATCATTTGAAAGGTTGCTTTGTTGTTTTTCTAAAAAAAGTTTGCTTATGTTATGAATATTTATTATATTGATTGTACACATTCATATCCCTAACTAGTAACACTCATATTTATGAATAGTCTTGTAACTTCCAATTTATACTTAATGCTATTCATGTTGAGGTCCCTACAATGAGAAGCACCTAATGTAATATGAGATACATCTATAATAAGTTCCATCTGCCCCTTCTATACTCTTTTACAATCTCTTGCTTATTGTTCTTATTGTGCTACTAGGCTCTTTGTTTTACAACACGTTATCAGCACGAGTCTCTAACGGTTCGATTATAAGAAAGGTCAATGTGGTTCTAGTGGTTGAGATTATAAGACAGGGGATGTGATTCGGGTGGGTTGATCTTAAAAAATAATGAATGCTTCCTTCTTCAAATGATTCATAAAATTATAGTCAAGTGAAATCACTCTTCTTTACAAGTAAGTTTCATTTTGATCTATTATACTCTTATGTTGCATCTATCTATGATATATCAATGTTATGTTTATATTTATGTATGAAATATTATTGGTTTGATGAAATAAACTATTCATGTTAATATACTCATTGTTAAGTTTCAAATGAACATGAATCACTTGCATAAAAAAATCTTGTCAATTGACATAAGTTGAAAACTACATATATCTTGTCAAACGTTTTGTTTTAACATTATGTCAAGAATCTTGATGCTAGAATAATGGATTATAAATATAGAATAAACTTGACTAGTGGTTTTTGTGTATTCGATTGTTGATTAACTTATAATAGACATATTTTGGTTTGATATATTATAACAAAATGGATTTTGATTCATATCATATTTTACACTAAGTGTAACAATTGTGGTTAATAAGTTTTGATGTGTTGATATTGTGCATTAAATATTCATTAAGCATCGACTATACGTCATGGGTATGTTATATGTCATGATTAGAATCATCATTTATATATTCATTTATGTTAAATATTTTTTAATGGTCTATTACTAGGTCACTAATTTTAAAAATAAATGTCATGGAGAATTACAAATTTAATAACTGTTAGTCAAAAAAACTATTATGCATCTATGTAACTTATCATCATTTAAGTCTCAAAATGGCATTGTATAAATATTGTTTTATGAGGGTTATATATCAATGATATGAGTTGTGTCATGATTTGAACTTTTAAGAACTTTTATTTTTGTGATAACCTTAATTTGGTTTCCACAAGTCTTGATGGGGTGCGAAAACATTTGTAGATATTTAATCAATTACCCAAGTATTATAGTGGAGCAAAGTGGTGACCTGCTCGTAGTTTTTGTTCATTTACAATTTGTACAATATAGAAAAGGAAGTGTGATCTTTTACAATTATAACATGATGTGTCTACTATTAAATAGCTCTTGTTTGTCAATATGATTTTCTTAATTGATACATTTTTGCCAAATAAGTTGTTATCGCAATCACTACAATAAATTAACGCTACGTTGGGACTTGCAAAATAAAATACAAGTAATAAAAATCCGAGGCCATAAGTTTATTGATATCGGGTTTCTAGTCTATAATGTGCTAATTATGTGATTAATTTTATGCTTATTTGAATGCATGTTGTTATATTGAAATATTTGTTTATGATGCAATGTGGTTTAACTCATTAGAATATTTGTATGCGTATTAAAGTGTAATGCATGAAGTTGGAACTTAAAATTAATATGCATGGAGTTTATGAAATAATCTGAATCCGTGTAAGAAAGACTTATGTATAACATTGATTGTTATCCAGAGAGTCTTTCTATAATAATAGATTTGGAGGCCTTAGTATTAAGCATATAGATCTTGATTGATAGACTAGTGTGTGTAAGTGAAGGTGTAATTAGTGTGTGTGTTTAGAGAGAGAATTTCTTAACCTTTTCTCATTTGATATTGATACAAATGACTTGGTGTGGAGAATTACATCATTATGGTGGCCTAATGCCTTATTAACTTCGAATGTATCAAGTATACTATAAATACAAATAGTATCCCTGCACATTTCCTCTATGCACATTGATCCTAAATCTATGTATATTCTATTATTACATCAAAATTTGGAATTTCTTCTTAATGCTTGAACACTTTACTCAGAAGTAGTCAGTCATTTTTCTTTTCCTTTGAAGCTCAAAAACGCTGAGAATTATTTATGAAAGCTGAAGATGACCTTGTAACATATCTCACCTGATATAATTTTCTTCCCCTGTATGATAGGATAGATTTCTTTATCTCTGAAGATATCAACTCTACTCTCGAACTTAAAATCAATATTCTCAAACGTTAACTTGACCCTTTTTTGCAACTTGATTCTTTAATAGCTTGTATGAAATCTTTATCTTTGAACTTGATCTTGAATGTAAATTTCAACCACATAATGTTGCTGACGAAAGATCTTGAACAGGATGATACTCATTGAGCATTGCTTTGTAGAAGACTTGAACACTTGTCTTGATCCTTGAATCTTCATACTCTTTTAGCTCCCCCTTAATCACATATCCATTTCTTGAATATTGAAGTAGTGATCTTGATTGTGAAAACTTTTTCTTGAAAGAATTGTTGTTAAAGATGATGATGATATTGTTGAAGTATTTTCATGCAAATGTTGAACCGGATATCTTGATTGATCTTTAAGTTTGATGATGCACTACAGCTTATTCTAAACACTTAATGATGTAACCTCGAAACATATCAATAAAAAAAGAAAATAACAAAATAACTCTCATTCTGTTTTTGCTTTCTCTTTTTTCTTTCAATCATCACCAATAATATATACATTTTCTCATTCTGTTTTTGCTTTCTCTCATTTCTTTTAATTCTCTATAATCATGAATATAAAACATATATTCTCGATCAAACTACTTATAACATAATGATTTCTTTAAACTTCAATTTCGTTTTGCCCATTATCTTGATTTGTCCCATATGTTCTTGCTTATATCTTTTCCCCTTTCATATACTTGAATTGACCTTGCATTTTCTCCCCAAATGTATTAATATCTTATCTTTCTCATATTAGGCCAATACTTAAGCTTATATTTTCTCCCCCTCATGATGATTATGATTCATCGTGAGCATCATGACCATATAAGCTTCCAAATAAGCTCCGGGTGAAGAATATCCTTTGAGGTAAATGAAATTGAAATCAAAATCTTTTCTTTTCTCTCTAAAAATCAAACATTCCCTCCTTTATAACCAAGCATACTCCCCCAAAATAACTCATAAGCTGTCTCAAACCAACAAACCTTGTTGCTATCATTCTCGTGAAGGTTGAAAGAAAACTTTTGTCGTTATAAGATTCGTTGAAGATGTCATGATTGTGAAAGGTAGAAATGTTGTTATTGTATGTTGTAGAAGATGAATGGAGAAATAACATCAGAGTAAGAACCATCTTCCACATTAAACTTGAAATTCATACATCACAAGATCATGCTTTGAAAATTTCTGATAAAATATTTGAAAAATATGATCAAATCAATATCTCGATGATAAGGATGCGGAAATATAATCATGAAATCCAAATAAGAATTGATCTCGTGAACTTGGTGTCATGTTACCCTGGGAAACACATAACCACTAGATCACATAGATTACTAGTTAACACTTATTTGAATCATTAAACAATCATTTTCAAATAGTAACCTACGTTCAGTGTTGGCATGATGTTAGCACTGGTAGGATTTCCATTCGATCATTGTGAATACTATTTTATAGTATCACTCCAGAATGTTCCGACAATGTCACAAAGACATGCAATGTCACGAAGACATATACTCATTGTACCTTTTGTATCATTGATATGTAATATAAACGTACTTTTGTGTCCTAAAGATATTTCATTGAATATCATTTTGTCTCTAGACTCTTGTGCACTTTTAGTAAACAAGGACTGGAGCAAAATGTCCTTTATTCAATACCAACATTCTCGGAATGAGAAGTTGATAGATAATGCTTTAAATCTCTGTGAGAATGAAACAAATACTTTTTGAGAAATACTTGAGTGGCTAGGAGGGGTTTTGCATTTGCATCACTGGGTCCATGATGTCTACTTCAATACCAGAAATCAACGAATGAAATCCGATAGATTATGAGTTGACTCGGTTTCTATCCTAGTGTAGGAGAAGCACCCTTCATCTTTTCTTATAAACCTCTCACTTTTCAACTCCAACCTTTTCATTTTGCTTATCATTTGATTCTTCTTCATCATATTCTTGTCACTTTTGACAACTTTATCATTTTCTTTCATTTGTTTTCATTCAAAGCTTTATCACTTAAGTCCTTTTGGCATTCGAAACATGTTGATTTACACCTCAAACTCCATCACCTAGACCTAACATTCCTAAATTGGAAGGAAGACTCCGGGGTAGATCAATTCCGGTTCTGGAAGATCATAGGAGTATTTTGGGAGTAACTAAATCACACCGTGCAACTTAATCAACATACGCCTAGATAATTCCTTTAGAAAGAATGTCCGTGAAAACCATGATGAAAATCTGAAATCGTATCATGAGATTTTTGATAATATCAAGAAAATGTAGAACAATCACTCTGTCTGTTTTTGTATGCGGTGGCATTTCTTTTCTTGCATACTTTTCTCATTTTCTTTTCATGCGTTGTTCTTGCTTTTGAAGCACATGACATATACTTTCATTTTTTTAAGTATACGATTTCTCAATTCTCTCTTTCTATTTTTCTCTTACAAATCTCTCTTTCTATTTTTCATCATTCCCACTAACATCATATGAAGAAGAAAATTTTGATCTTTGAAAGTTTTCAATCATTGTAAAGACTTTCCCCCTTAACATATGCCGAGAAACATTTTTAACATAAAGCAAAAAACGCAAAAATACGGATATGTGAAGGTGAAATGTAAAACAATTTTCCATTTTCGTTTCTTTCTGAAAACTTTTCAACAACATATACGGACACTCCCCCTTGAAAAATACCATATCTTCGTTAAAACCTTTATGAGGGAGATCCTCTTTGCACTTTTGAGTCCTTATTTCTTTAGAAACTTTTCAAACAAAAATTACATCAATTTGAAGACCTTTTAAAATTGATTTTATCTTTAAAGTACCACATTTTAAAATTCGAATCGATTGTAAATCGACAGACTTGAGATCATTGACTTTTTAAACAACTTGATTTTATCTTTTTAAGTACCACATAAAAATTTTAAAAAATATGTATCAATGACTCAAGTCAAAGAATACTTCTCTTCTTTTTCAAAGATAGATGCACTGAAGCGTACACCTTCTTTTCTCTAAAGCACGGGTTGTGTACTGACATGTACACAAGCCATCAAATGAAGCTCGGGTTTCATACTGAATATGTATGAAAGCCATTATAGAAACCAAATTTTTTTTTGTATTTTCTATAAAATTTGGTATAAAAGAAAATCTTTTTGACTTTTCACAAATTTATAAAAGAGAAAATGTTTTTGAACTTTTAATCAAATTTTATATAAAAAAATCTTTTTGTATTTTCTAAAATTTTATAAAAGAAAATCCTTTTGAATTTTTTTTAATCAAATTTTATATCAAAGAAAATATTTTTTTTTAATTTTTTATAAAAGAAAATCTTTTTTATGTATGAATCGAAACAAAATATGGACTTTAACACTCTTGTTTTTGTTCTTTGTTTTATGTTTCGAAAATAAAAATAAAGTTAAGCTTCAACAAGATCAATGATGAGTTGATTTATTTCGTTATGAAAAGATCTTTAAAGTTCTTTGAATCTCTTTAAGAGATACGAAACTAAATCTAACTGAGATCTATTCTTTATTTTTCTTTTTCATTTGATACAAGATATTGTGGTGATGAGGATGGGACTTATGATTGTTTGGATTTGGTTGTGATTGATAGAGATTTATTGACTTATTATGTTTTGGTATGGTCTTGATGAGTTCTTGTTTTGGATTTGTCCTTTTTATTTATTTATTATTCAAGATTTGTGATGACAATCGTGTTTAAATCTATGAGAAAGATTGGTAAGAACGAACACAACACAGAGATCTTGTTTGTTTTTGTTTGAGTCTTGTTATTATTCTTCTCTATCCCTTCTTTTCTGTTTTGATTTGGGTTAAACGAGGTATAGTTCGGCTTATGTATTGGGTATAAATCGCCTAATGTATCGGGTATAATTCGCCCAATACACTTGGTATAATTCGCCCAATACACTTGGTATAATTCGCCTATGAATCTGGTATAATTCGCCCAAAAACAGTTACTAGAAAAACGCGTCTTTGACCATTTGACCAAAAAGTCAAACTTCCCAAACCAGTTACAAATATGTTACAAACTTGTTTTCTTTTTTTCTTTTCTTTTAAAAAAAAGAAGTTTTTAAGCCAATTAAGCACTGAAATAATCAGTCTAAAGTAGGTAAGCACCAAAATAGCACAAAATAAGCAGATTTGACTTTTTAGCACAAAACTGAGTTCTTTACAAATCTGACAAAAACTAGATCTGGTCTTATAAGCATTGAATTACCAGAATAAGCACAAGAAATAGCTGAAAATCTGACTGAATTAGCAGTTAAGCATACTGAATAATCACACAAAGAAGCTGATAAGCAATCTGAATAAGCACAAGAATCAAACAGCACATGAATTAAGCAATTTACATAATCCGGACGAAAAGGCTTAATAGAATAAGCACACAGAATAAGCAAGAATAAGCTAAAACTCGTCTTAAAAGTTAACAGAATAAGCAATAATAAGCTGATAAGCACGGAAAAGCATAAATAAGATGTAAATCTGAACTGATAAGCACAAAAAGCACGAAAATAAGCTAATAAGCATGAATAAGCTCAAAATAAGCAATTTCTCGATCTTTAACACAATCAAACATTAAGAATAAGCACTAATCTGCAATCATTGGCTCTTGATACCACATATTAAGCATATAGATATTGATTGATAGACTAGTGTGTGTAAGTGAAGGTGTAATTAGTGTGTGTGTTTAGAGAGAGAATTTCTTAACCTTTTCTTATTTGATATTGATACAAATGACTTGCTGTGGAGAATTACATCATTATGGTGGCCTAATGCCTTATTTATACTTAGAGATGTAATTAAGTATACTATAAATACAATAATAGTCCCTGCACTATTTCCTTCTATGCACATTGATCCTAAATCTATGTATATTCTATTATTACATCAAAATGTGGAATTTATCTTTAATTCCAACAATTAGAATACTTTGGACTAATATCTTTGTAGCATAATAAAATTGATTTAAACTAAAATCGGCGTTGTTAAAACTAATGAATTATGATATGCAATATTGAAAGTAGCAATCTTTCAATTTGAGTTCCTAAGATAAACATCAGATAACTGATCTATGTGATCCAACTTGGCAACACTATATATTGTCTAATGTGACAAATTTCATGTGCTTGTTGCTTATAGCAGAAAATATTATGAAACTCACCCAAGTTAAAATGGGTATATAAACTATATGTATGTGATTGATGCTGACAAATGTGATACCTGCTTGGTAGAAATGGTAGACAAGATTTACTCTTGATCTAAAAAATTTGTATGTTAATTATCATAGCTATAGACGTGACTGAGGTACATATAATGAAATTCATGATAAAAACATGACGGACCACTAGATGCGGTAAGACATCATAAAAATATATGAGAATGGAAATATGAAGAAAAAAACTTCACGAGTAAATGAGAACACCATTTTGAAGGTTGCCAATGGATGTATGAATATAAGGACAAGATGTCTCCACAAATTATATGTGCAGCGAATGTGCCATTAAGTTTGTCATATTTATTATGTAGTTTTATTTACTTAGAAGACAATTTATTAAATGGTCAGTGGTATATATGTGTTTAGGAAATTGTGCAACTTCACAAGTATAAAAGATTCTGTATTTCGGGCATATGCTAATTATATTGAGCTATGTTGAAACTATAAAAGTGATGAAAGTCATAAAAGTGTTTATATAAATTTGATTCGAGAAACAAAATTATAAATGTGATGATGTATTAGTTTCACGATATTATTCGACTTTAACATAAAGTCAAGTGCAATTGAAGCACATGTGGTCATAAACTAGTTTTTTATATGCCAAGATTTCGCGTAATGTAAAGTGCGATTGAAGCAAAAATGTGGTCATAAACAATAAGTTTATGTAGCAAGATTATTATATTATGTGGCATGACCGGTTAGACCATCCCGAGTCAATGATGATGCGAAATAAGAAGAACAATATGTTTCTTCAAAGATAAATTTGATTGTTCTCAATGGAAGTTAATTGTTCATCATTAAATTAAAGTGAGGACTTTGTCCTATAAAGTTTTGAAAAAAAATATAAAGGATATGTATGTAGGCCTATACATCCGCAATGTAGATCATTTTGAGTTTTAAAATCGATGCAACGTCAAAATGATCATCAAATACACAACTTAAGGTTAGTGTAATTAATGACTCGGCTTATAAATAGCGATCATGATTTTCCAAATTATAAATTATAGATGGTGGTGAATACTTCCAAGCATTGGGCGATTATTGGAATAAGTATTGAACTTTATATAGCCCATGTTCATAAGTGAATTGCTTTTGTTAAAACATTTATAAACGTCTTCATTTGATTGCAAATCCAATAATTGTGAGAACAAATGTTTTTAGTTTATAAGGCATGTTGTAACATATGGGTTCGCATCTTGCCAAGAAGCTATAATGAATCCTCCTCATTAGAATGGTTCTGGCCACAAACCATATAGTTCCCATGTTAGATATTTGTGCAATATGCGTTAAATCCACCACAACGCACAAAATGAGATGTTGAAAGTGATAAGTCATTCAGGGGGAGAATGAGCAGCGAGATATTTGTAATAAATTATTATATAAATGTTGATCCTCACACTATTTAATATGAACTGGAAGTTCAAGGGACAATTTATATTCCATATCTAGTAATTTCCAGACATGTTTAATGACCTAAATTAAGAGACTAGATCATATATACGATGCTAATGCTCCAATTACAATGTCCGTCCCAGTAGTAAAACCAATGATTGGTAGTGAGTCTATGGCATGCATGCATCATAAATAGACCAATCAATTCCAAATAAAAAGTCCTCGAATGAATAAATACAATGGAGCAAGAATATCAGGATGGTCGAATCGAGGTAATAAACACCCCATAATAGTCTCCAAAAGAGACACTAGACATGAACGTTGTTGAAAACCCAGGTATGTGAAAAACTATGAGATCTCAATACATATACATGATATAATATATAGTCTAGTAAAGTATGGAATCGAAAAGTAATGAATCAACGTCAATAGTACTATTATATATGATAATAGGCATGGTAATGATTATATAAATAAATAAGATAGCGCTATAATCAAGGTGAGGATCATAAAAGCATAGCTACACGATGTGCAAATGTATAAATAAGTTACCAAAAGATATAAAGATGCAAAGAACTAATGAAATATTGAATTCTCTTTTGACGAGACATGATTACAGGGACTTGAAGTCCGTATATAAGAATATGTATAACTTATTGATATGCATCGGTCTTTATGAGAAAGCGAAATTGAATTATGCATAAGTTACAAGTGATGGAGCACGTATATTTTCTCAAAGACTTAGAAATGATCATGCATATACATGTTCACATGTGGTGGATCCAATAACATATTTTAATATTGTATAAGTCTGGCAATGAGACAAATAATTGATATGCGTCTAAAAGATATATGAGTAGAGCTTATTTGATGTTGAGATTTCATTACAACATATAAAATGCATGGAGCATGCTAGTGATTTATAATGCTTAAAGCACATGAGAAAAATTATCAGGAACAATATGCAATCAAATTGATTAAGTCCTTGTATGGGTTAAAATAATCTGGAGGCATGTGGTACAATCTCCTTAGCGGGTATTTGTTGAAAGAAGGCTACAAAACTGATTCTATTTGCGCATGCATTTTCTGGATCTGAGTACGTAATAAAAACCATATATGTTGATTACTTAAATATAATTGGAACTCCTGGGGAGCTTCCAAAGACGATGGAATGATTAAAGAAAGAGTTCGAGATGAAAGATCTCAGAAAAACAAAGTGTTGCCTTAGATTGCAAATTGAACATCTTGATGATGGAGTTCTAGTCCACCAAGAAGCATACACTGAAAAGGTTTAGAAAACGTTTAATATGGATAAATCACATTCACTAAGCACTCTTATAACGGTGAGGTCACTTGATGTAAAAAATACTCTTTTTCGACCTCCAAAAGATGATGAAGACATTCTTGGTCCTGAAGTACCTTATTTAAGAGACATATGATCATTGATGTTTCTCGTTTGTCATACACGATTGGATATAACATTTTCTTTAAACTAATTAGTAAGATATAGCTCATGTCCCACGAGGAGGCATTAGAATGAGATCAAGCAAATATTTTGATATCTTCAAGGTATAAAAAAAGCTTATACTTTACTAACTCATCCAAAACATATTTAGTTGGATATGCAGATGCAGGATATAGGTTTGATCCTCATATTGGTTGGTCTCAAACTGGTTATGTATTCCCGCATGGCAGTACTGCAATCTCATGACGTTCCATAAAGCAAACAGTCGCAACCCTTTAACCTAATCATGCAAAAATTTTGGCAATCCCTAAAGCAAGCCGAGAACATGTTTGGTTAAGAAATGCTATAGGTGAATCTTGTGATGTTTATGCTGGAAATGAGGGACCGACAACTTTACATAAGGACAACAGCATGTATTGCTCAACTAAGGGAAGGATTTATTAAAGGTGACAGAACCAAGCACATTTCAACGAAGCTCTTATTTACTAATGACTTGCAAAAGAATGGTGATAAATTGTTCAAGAGATTCGTTCAAGAGACAATCTAGCAGATTAATTTACAAAGGCACTCCCTACCTCAACATTCAAGAAAGTGGTATACGGCATCGGAATGCGGAAATTCAGTTAGCTCAAGTAAAGTGATCATGAGGGGGGAAATACGTGTCGCACTCTTTTTCCCTTAGCTATGGTTTTTCTCCCAATGGGTTTTTCCTAGCAAGGTTTTTAATGAGGCGGTATACAAAGCGTATTTTGAATGATGTACAATCAAGGGGGAATGTTATCAATATTTATTATATTGATTGTACACATTCATATCCCTAACTAGTAACACTCATATTTATGAATAGTCTTGTAACTTCCAATCTGTACTTAATGTTATTCATGTTGAGGTCCTTATAAATAGAGGCACCTAATGTAATATGAGATACATCAATAATAAGTTCCATCTTCCCCTTCTATACTCTTTTACAATCTCTTGTTTATTATTCTTATTGTGGTACTAGGCTCGTTGTTTTACAACAAAATTCTGGTTTTTGGTTTCAAATGAAGTTATTTTTGGTTTTGGTTTGAAATAGTAGTACCATAAATTTGTTTTGAATATGCATATAGTTTGGTAATTTAGGTTCGATTAAGGTTGTTACTCGTCAAAATTTTGATTAATGTATAAACGGATGACAAAAATTAAACGTGCTTAAGATATGGGAATATTTTTATGGTAGCTGGTTTGGTGGTTTGGTTTGGTTTAGGTGTATAATTGGTTTCATCTGGTATTGAGTGACTGATTTTGTTTTGTATATTCATATTGATGGTGGTGCAACAATCTTAACTAATGTGACTAGGCTGGATGGAGTGGTAGGTATAAACTCACCATTCACCTCAGCGCCACCTTAGCTTTCTCTCTCTTTTTACTTCAACTCACTCATACTCACCATTCAATCGTAGTGGTTAATACTAACTCATCAATCATTAAAATACCCACTTTATATAAAATATATCCCACTAAATACCCACACACACTCACAAACCAAATAAAAAATAATAAAAACACACTCAACATTCACTCACCAATGGTGAGTGACTCACCATTCACTCTAAACTCACGCGTGAGTTTTACAACCGGAGTGGCAAGTTACTTGTGAGTTTTCAATTCACTTCGTGAGTTGCCCTCCACTC
>BQNB010066752.1:17023-34446 GCA_026074375.1 Tanacetum coccineum | reverse complement strand
TTTCTATTTGCCCTTTGTTAAGAGTGAGTGGTAACTTTGGGACGATGATGAATAGTAAAATGTTCTTCGCGCCTTTTTACAACTGAAAACGGGTTAATAACTTTTAAACTTTGAGCACATTGCAATTTCGGTCCCTCTCTTTCTTTTCTCCCTTTTTAGTTATAAAAGGCTTTGGAGATATGCAAGTTTGGTCCCTGGAGTTTATAAAAAGAGAGTTGGGCTATGGGAATGGGCTTTTGAGTCCGGGTGTGGTTATTAGGGTTTTTTTCAGGCCCAATAAGGTTTCTTGGGCCCAATAAGGGGTGAGGGGTTATTTTTGGACTTTTGTGAAACTTGGAGGGTGAAAATGGAATGTTTTTGGGTTTTGTCTTTTATTTGTTGACTTTTTGTTGACAATGTTGACTGGATTTGACTGCGGGTTTGACTTTTCTGGCTTCGGCTTTGATTCTTTGGCTTCTTTTTGTACTCTTCTGATTCTCGTGTCCGTGCTTGCCCGTTTTTGACTGTTTTCTTGTGATTTTTGATATATCCATACCTGCACACACAAAACACAAATACAAGCATATTTTTGCCATTTTTAGACTGTTTTGGGTTTATTTGGGTTATTTTAGGTATTAACGGATATGTGTATTTTACACTTATCAAAATTCCCCAAACTAAACGATTGCGTGTCCTCACGCAATATCACATGCCTTATAACCAAATACCTCGAAACTTCCCCAAACTAAACCTTTGAAAAGTAGCAAAGATTTTTGTTGAGAGAGTTAAGAGATCACAAGTTATAAAACACCCGATTTCCCATTTTCAAAGATTTTTCTCTTTTTATGATTTTTCTTGATAATTAACTACCTAACTACAACTTATTTGTGTTGACATAATGTATTGTTTTCATTACCTCATTGGTAACTTTAAGGATCATAGAACAAAAAGCACAATTAAGTGTCTAAAAGATAACTTCATCATCCCCGATTTTTCACTTTTCCCATGCTAAGCTTAAAAACAAGATCATTGTTAATTACAAGTCATGACACTAACACTACTCATAAATACTAATTGTGTACTTACTTTTCCTCCCGCAAATCCTACTTTTGTATCTCAAGATTTTACTTAAGTCATATACCCGAAGGCTCTTTAAGACTTTTGTTTCGATATTTATTAATTCCAAAAATAGAGGTGTAATAGTTAAGAACGCCATATATTAAGCTCTAGGAGAACCTAATTCAAAAAGATCAAATATCATCAAGATTAAAGTCACATTGAGCAACCAAAATTTTGGCTTTTTATTAGGCTACTTAAGGAAGCACCATTCAATTCAATAATACCCCTAAGGCTCTTAATACAATGAATGTACCAATTTTATTTGCAACCATATTACCCTTGTAAGGCTCTTTAAGGCACAAGTAAGACAAAAATTAAGCAACATTATTATACTATTCCTTTAGAAAGCTACTATATCGGCCACGCCTCCCGACAAGATGTTGCAACTCATAATTGCGACTCTTCGGTAACATCTTCTCCTCAACCTTTACGAAGCTGTAACATTCGGTTTTGTAGACCCGGCAGAATACAGCAAACTTTTATCAGTCTTGGATTATATTGATTTTCTACTTATATCCCATAGTAACCTAAGGCTCTTTAAAGGATAAGCAAAATATTTCTTTATATGAATACAGTTATATTAATGCCAATTTAAGTTATTTCACTGGCTGTGTACTCATCCTAATCACAAAGGAAACTAAAGAAAACTTCTATTAGCTATTATTAACCAAAAAACCATACTCTGTTTTTATAAACATTCTATATAAAGGTGAAACATGCTAATGGGAAGAAAAAGCCATAATTAACAACCACTTAATGAGCTTGAAAGAAAACAACTATTCTACGTTTAATGTCCATACTTATAAATAACTACAACTACATTTTTATTCTTTTGCGCTATTTAAAAATCTCTAAGAAAGAAATTCACGAACACTTAGCCTATATAAATTCCAACTTGGCATATTTAAAATCTACTTGAGATTAGCACAAGTTTTCATTTACTAACGATTCAAGTCTAGCATGTTTAAAGTCTACGTGAGACTAGCACAAACTATCATCATTAATTGCTAAGGGAGAAAGCTAGAACTCTACACGTACGACCGGGTCAAAAATTACTTCTTATTCTTACCAACGGAAAACCTACATTCTTGTCTTAACATTTTTAATAATTTTTTTTATGACAAATAAAAACTTAAAAATTTAAAATTTTTGCTATTTTTGTGGGAAAACGGGTACGTGAGAACAAAACAATAAGCAAGTAACATCAAATCAATAGATTCCCTTCCCTAAACTAAAACGAAACATTGTCCTCAATGTTTAAAGTCGGGTTTCTACGAAAATCTAAGCCGTTTATGAGGTATGCAAAGATAAACGTTAATCGATAAGATGAAAGGATAGTGGATCTCCCCAAACTAATTTCACACAAAGGATGAGAAGCTCAAGTGAAACGGGATAAATCAATCGGACATGAGAGGCTTCAAGGAATTTGTTGGGTTAATCCTACAAAAATCACAACAAACAAGCAACAAACATCGAGAAATCAGAAAGAGTATAAGCCTCTCTCAACACAACACATTAGATAAGAAAATAGAAAAGATAAGCATGGGGTGAACTCCCATGAAGCGGCTTGTTTTATAGGTCAACGATCGCAACTCGACTCGATCCTGATTAATTCGTGCCCTTAAGGGAGACAAATAAAAAAGTTTCAGTGAACATACCACTGGCTTATGAAATGTGACGATGCCGGGGTCAAAAACAAAATTCTCACTCCCAAAGGAGAAAATCAAAGGTGTGTCTTTGGTGTAAGTAAAATATGGAAGAAAAATCCAGATGAAGGAATTGACATCTTCAACATTGCTTTGGTAGAAATCATCATTAAGCACAACATTCTTCATAACCAAAATGGGCTCAAAATTCAAACATTCATCTGGTGGTTCTGGTTTAGGTAGAAGAAATGACATTCTTTGAAAACTAAAAGAGTCCTAGAGAAAATGTTCTCTTTTAAATTCTCCTCCAATGTTACAAGATTTTTATCATGAATGGCATAATAAACTAGTATGACTTACGCCCCTGGTCAGTGAATACGTTGGTCCTCGTTTCCGAGAGAAACAGTAAGAACTAGCCAGACAACGAACCGGCAGATGAAAGGCGAGGTTCCGGAATCGAAACAAATGATAGGTTAAATACTTGATTCGGAGGAATCAAATTAATGGTTAAGTCCTTTTTAAAACCTTTGTGTTTTGGAGAAATGTCATTAAAATCAATTCGGGATTATCAAAAGTGGATTCGAATTTGGAGCAAGGGACAATGGTATCGATTGAATCTTCACTTAAACTCTCATCTTCTTTTTCTTTGATATCTTCAACTTCTTGAGGACAAGAAAGAAAGTATTTGGCTGTTGATGTAAGTAAGTTTTCTAAGATATACAAATTACCTTTTTCCTTATCGAAATTCGAGTCATCAATATCCACACAAATCAGGCATTCAAAGAGAAAAACATCAGTGTTTCAGTTGAACAAACTTCTCCACCGGTGAGACGTGAGGTGAAGTAGAGCTAACTGTGAAATTTTTCAAGGTGGGAAGACAAAGATAAGATCAATTTCCCGTGGCGAATCGCAATCGCTTCAAATAAGCTCAGTCAAATTCACTTTTCCTTTCTGTGAAGTAAATGTCAAGGAAGAAGAAGACTTAATCACGACATCCTTCCGTTCTCTTTAAAGAGAGGGTTCACGTTGCTAGATTTGAAATTAAGCACCGAATTACGAAAAAGGATTTGAGTAAACTTTGAAAAATTTACTTCATTGAAGATCTTTCTTAAAGTCGAATACACTCATTAACCTCGTGGAAAACGAATCACAGAGAGTAAGTTCATCCGTGAACTTCTTGTAATTAATCCACTAGTCCTTTCACCGAAGAAGAAACTAGGGATGAAGATATTAGTGGTACTCAGCCACTAACAGATCGTCATTTGAAAAATTCAATGACCAGAAATTGGCATGAAAAAAATCGTTTCCATGTTTTTCCTCCTAGATTTTTATCGGCATAGTAAACAAGTTCTTCCTTTCCTACTCTTAAAGTTTTTTCCTCGTACAAATCAATGAGAGCTTTCGCGGTGCGAAGGAAGGGTCTTCCTAGAATAATAGGTACTTAGGATCCGGTGCTTCAAAATTAACCAACACAAAATCGCAAAGAAAAGTGAAACCATCGACTTCTAACTATAACATCCTCTCCGGGCTATGCCCTTCGGTGAGTAATTGAACTATTCGGTCAAGCTTGAGTGTCATGCGAGTACGCAGTCAACAGCTTCAACTCAAGTTTCTTGGTAGATAGAAAGAGGTAAAAGTTAGATCTAGCTCCTCGAATCACTAGTTCTATTGAGTTCTTGTAAATGCACAATATGGATAAAGAAAATATTTTCCTCCGATCTTCAAGCTTCTCTCAGAGACATTGTTCATAATGATAGCAGAACATTCAGAGCAATTCTACGGTCGTGTATTGGCGATCTCTTTGAGTTTCCTCATTTGTTTCTTAGCAACGAGCTTAACCCTTTGTTGAACTTTGGCATTCTCGACGAGAGCATCTTTCAATCCAATCTCCTAAGAAGTGTTGAACATCTCAAAAACCGCTACGTTGATCACTTGTTTATTCGTTCTCTCTAACTTTCATCCTTTTGGGATATGGAAGTTTAGATTGATACGAATTAGGATCAAGATTAACAGTTTTCTTTGCTTTTGGTTTTGGAATTTCAATGAAAATGGAATCTTCTTCCCCCGGAGATAGGACATGTGCGGTATTTTACAGATTTGGATTTTGCACTTTTTCCGTTAACGTCTCCGGGTTTTGTTCGGGTTCTTTTTGGGGAATTAAAGTAATGGGTGTAGGAACAAGAGGAGTCGAAGGTTCTTCCAAAGTCTTACCGCTCCTTGTGGTGATATCATTAATTTGCTGACGAGGGTTAGTCACGGTTTGACTTGGAAGAGTTCCTGAATTCGAGGTAGAGGCTAGATTTTTGAAATTATTACAAAGACTTGTCAACAAACTCGTGACATTAGCCATTTGATTTTGCAAATTTTGACCTTGATTTTGAACATTCTTCAACACCGCATCGTTTTCCTTGACGTAGTTTTCAAAATCCGTTTTCGAAACACCTTGGATTTGGGGCGTAGGGGCCTGATATGGTAGAACTTGATAAACCGGTGGTTGATTGGTTGGTGGTTGAAAAACATGACTTTGATTGTTTTGATGGTTTTGGTTGAAATTTCCTCCACGGTTTGGTTGAAATTAGAATTAGTTCCTTGATATCGGTTTTGGTTGTTTTGAACATTCGGTTGATTGAAACCCGGTGGTTTCATTTGACTTGCCAAATTGGAAGGTTGGTTTCTTTGGAGAAAATTACCAATGGCTGCAGTTTGTTGAAATTGTTGGATGTTGTCATGAAGAACAGGAAAATCGTTTCCACCTCGAGTTAACGGACAATGGTTAAAATTGTGATTCGATCCACATGTGACACATACTTCCTCAACCTCTTTGACGGGCGCTGGAGCTGAGTAACACACTAAAAAGCCTTTTCATTTCAATTCATCATAAGTTTCATCTTGATATCATCTATCCTCCAAAGAGAAGCGGCGTATTTTTTATAGATGCATATCTGAAAGAATATTAGAAGGCAAAGAATTAGAAGAGGAGCATTCGTACTCACTATCTTGAAAACCACTCTAGCAACTTCCTCAGTAATCGTGTAACCTTTTTGACTTGCTTTCAACTAATTGCTGAAAAGCCATTTTTCCCCCCCCCCCCCCCCCCCTTGAGCATCTTTTTCTAAAAAATTACCACCTCCGCTTCGGCGGAATCTAAGGCATGCTTGATATCGTTTGAACTTCAAAGAGTTGTAAAAAGTATCGAGTTGGTGAGTAGTTCCGAGAAGCCTGGTTAAGGACATTGAAACAGAAGGAGTCCTTTAAAACGTTCCCAATAAAGAGTATGGAAAAATGTAGAATGATAGGATTGGAAAGGGAGAAAGGAATTGCAATGTCAAGTACCCATGAAAGTATGTTGTGACGATTTGGGAATGAGAGAACAAAAGGTCGTAGAGGGTATAGCGTAAGCTAAAGAAAAACCAAATATAGTTGTAATATGAGAAAAAAACAGCGATCGCAAAAATGGAGCTCGGAAAGAAGCAAGCAAGCTGCGACCTCAGAAAAAAGAAAAAAGAATATACGAAGGCCCCCAGAGCCAGCTCCTATTAAAAGCCCACTTAAACCCTACACGCGGACTCTAAAATGGACCCATCTATTCAATGGCTTTCACCGCTGAAAAACCCCCATCCAATAGCCCATACCCTCATGCACATAATCGACCAATCCAATCTACATAAACCTCCTTCCTATCCCTCCCCCTCATCCTCCTCTACATACACCCCAGTAGCACCAATATCATCAGCACCCATCCAGCATAAAAACGCTCACGCACCGACGGAGCCTACCACCCACAACGACCCGGTCCAAATAGCTAAACCTTCCAACATCTAACAGAACCCCTCCCTCCCCCTACCACTCCGAACCCAACTACATCCCACACCATACGTGTTGATCAATCACTAAGTCCCAAAGAATCGAAAAAACGCAGTAGGCGTGCGACAAGACTATGAACACAAGACAAAGTTATAATATAACACTCATAATACGGCCAGAAAAAGAAAACTCACATCAATAAACAAGTTACGTGAAAGCCAACACGTCCCGACTACGAAGACCTTATTACGCCATCCTCAAAAAACAACTAACGTCCAACCACTACAACACCCTCTCCACCTACAACTCGTCAAAAACCACAAGAAAAAAATTCAAGCCGTAAGAACATATAACCCTCAGCCTAGGAACCGAGAAAGATTCCCAATACAAGTGTCTATTCAGCACAACCCCACACAAACTGAATCGTACACCCAAATCAAGTCAAACATAAAAAAATGTAACCCAAAAACCACACCAAAATAACAAGTAAAACCATCCCATAGACCCTGAATGAATCGGATATAATGTTAACGCCAACGTCATAATATTAAGCAAGAAACAGGAAGCAAGTTCCCAATAGAGGCAGAAACGAAATATCGATGATAAAGACACACGATTCTGCGGAGTGCTAGCTGCATAAGATACCTCACGAAGACAAAGACAAACAAGGAATTAACGCAAAATGACCCTATAAAATATAAAAGAAGGGTGAGAAAAAGCAAAGAAAAAGCGACAATCTTAAACCAAGTATAAGAGCAAAAGTGGAAATTCCATGAGCTTCGTTAAAGTTTCGTTGGTTCTTGGAAAAAAATTGGTGGATTTTGTTTCGAAGATAAGATGGTTTTCGATGGTGGGAAGAATTGGTTTATGAAAAATTAGAAAAAAGGTCGTCCCATGTGAGAATTGATCTAGGAGGTATCCTTGACTAACCAATCTCGGGCTTCACCGTCTAGAGAAAAGGGGAAAAGCAAAAGCTTTACTGAAGTGTTCGGAACTTTGAGATGTCTAAACAATATAACATTTTGCAACAATGATACTGATCAAAACGGTTGTTTAAGCTCGAATTATAGCATTGATCGGTGAACACCTATAGCAATCTTCAACCCCTCGATGGGTGCTTGTAACGATATGGCCATCGTACTATTGTCGCCATTGGAACAACTTTTTGTTTTAACATAGGTTCAAGAATTTTCAACCAACTGAAAGATTTGTTGTTGTCGACGTCTTCGAGATTGCGAACGAGTGCGCATAAAAAGGAAAAAACTAAAAATCAAAAATCAAAATTTTACACTAAATTTTTTTTAACAATGAATTTTAAACGGTTACACGCAAGAACTTAAAACCAAATAATCAACTACCATCACACGTAGCTATCTTGAAATTGCTTTTCAAGTTGAGCCGTAACTTCGTATAGACACCAATGGTACGTGTTTAAATCTTAGTTCGATTTGGAACCAACAAGTTCATCGGAAATATGAAATGATACTACCTCCTTTGAAATAAATATTTTGGTATTTTTAAAGCCAATTGGTGATTTTTTTTATTTCTTAATTAAAAAGAAAGATTTTATATATTTTTTGATTTTTCTATATTTTTATCCTTTACTTATACAAAAAAAGAAAATGAAAATATTTTTATACTTTTATAATTTATGTAAGTTTTTATAGATTTTTTGAATTATAAAACAAGAATGAAACTTTCTAAGTCGAAAGATCTCAAGACAAAATCAACAAACCAAAACGAAGGATCCTTGACACCTTAATAGTTCAAAAAAATAATCCCAAGGCCAGGGTGCCAAAAACTGATTGTAAGTTTTAATACACGTAAAATATATAAAATATAATACTTTAAAAGAGTAATTAAGAAAGTTACCAAGTTACCCTTGATAAAATTCACTCTCAAAAATATATATAAAATATAATATATAATACGTATATTTAACCGGGTAAATATGATCACCCGGGTCGTTTCCCCAACGATTAGTGAAATTGAAACCTCGTTTAAGTTTGGATTCTGATTTGAATAAAGCAAAGATATTTGATTTGGTAAGCTATGACTACTAAATAAAAAGCAACAATTAAATTGGAAAATTAAAAGGCAATTTAAACAATTAAACAAATACGGTAAAATAATAAAACGCGACTAATAAGCAAGCCTACTAAATTTTATTCCTAAAAATGTAAACTAAATTTCTAAACCTAAGATAGGACAAAATAAAATTTTAGGAAAAAGAAAAAACATTTTTTTGATTATTTTTGAATTTATTATGAATTAAAAATGTAACATTACACATTTTTCAGTTATATTGCAACTTAAATAAATTCCCATTATTTATTTTTTAAAGTATTACCGCGTTCGCTTTAATTATATCTTATGATGTTTAATTGCGTAAACTAAAAATCATAGATCAATGTAAACGGACATCACACAAATTAAGTTTACATCAAGCAAGTGTTATATATTTATTAGGATATAATTTAATAACTTTCATAATTTTATTTTTTGTTAGGTTACTAAAACCTACGTTTCGCAAATGAAATTTACATCGGGTCGTACCCGGAAGCACCTTTACCCATCTACACTCAAACAAATACCCACATTTATACCCAATACATAAAATTTTATCAACTTATCAATTAAATAAGCCTTATGGCCGGTTGTGTATTATACACTTAACATTCAAATTAAATCCAAGTAATATGTTCATCTTAACACCCACAATACCCTTACACATACACAACATTCTAACATTGGCATGACAATGTCCTCCCCTCTTGCCTCACAATGGCGTCTCTCTCCTCTCCTAGGGAGGAAGGAGAGCACTTACAACAATTGATCCTTAACCCTCTCTATCTTAACTATAGTTAGTTTAAGTTAATACCATGGGTTATTTTACAATAAAAAGGCAAGTAACTAGTGCACTATCATACTCTTACATTCATACAAGAAAAATCAAAGCAAAAATCCCTTTCCCCCTCCTCTAAACCCACGACACACTTCCAACAATTAGGGCTTCATTTTAATTTTGCAACCAAGGTATTCCAAGCATTCAAGTGTTCATTCTAAGGTTACCTAAGACTACTCAAGGTGTTGGGAAGCTTGGATTCGGGTTTAACAAGGAATTATCAAGAAAACATATTTAGGGTTTTCTTGATTAGGGTTTTGATTGTGAAGGATTGTATTGGGGTTTACACTCTGTGTTCATCATCCCAGCAACTCATCTCCCTATATCAGTCTATTTAAAGTATTATAAGTTCATATCATTATTTTCCTATTTGTACATACTTGTTGTGTAATTAATCACCACCTAATTCATTTTAAAGTTAATAAATGTGTTTGATTGAATTTATATGGACAAATGACATTGGACATTTAGAGGACTAAATACATGTAAGATATAACGGTATAAAACACTTGGTAAAATAATGGAAGCAAGGTTCTTAAATAAAATGCTTGTAACTAACTTGTAAATTAAAAACCCGCAAAATATACATTTTATACACACTATAGGAATTCAACTAAATACCCTAGGTTTTATATATATAAAAATAGTGCCTTTAACAGAACGAGGCATGAAAGGACTCGAAAAAATGGAATTAAACGAACAAGTTATGGATTATACAAGTTTTATATTTAATTAACTTTATAAATATAATTATATAAACAGTGAAGAACAGTAAAAGTTACCGTTCCACCAAAGGTTAAAAATCTCAAAATCTAATATATTGATAAATTTCTCTAATACGAACCCCGGACAGTAAAGAACACGAAAAAACGGAATTATAACGAACTAGTTACGTATTTTACAAGTTATCTATAATTAATTTTATAAAAACAATTTTTATAAACTGCTATGAATAGTAAATACTACTGTTCATCAGGGATTTAAATTTTATAGATTTAATACTTTGATAAATTTTCTTAATACTAATCCAAGTGCATAAGGATCTCGAGAAACGGAACTATAACGAACAAATTATGATTTAAACAAGTTATATATAATTAGTTTTTAATAAAATGTTTATATAAACTACAATGATGACCAGTAAAATTTACTGTTCATCATGGGTAAAATCTTATAAATATGATATTTTGATAACTAATTTTAATACAGGAGACATGGACATAAGAAACGTATAAAACGGAGTTGAAACGATAAAGATATGGAGTTTTAAAACTCGCGCGCATTACTTTTATTTTTGTACAATCTTTTATAAAACAATTAAATTAATAATGAAATATCATTATTAAATCATACATTTTACAAATGATACATTAGTAAATAAAAAATAATATTTTCATTACGAGTGCAAATATATATACTTTAATTTAACAAAGTACATTAAAATAAATTGTTTTAACTTTTGTATAATTAAAATAAAAACAATTAGGTTGTGGTGTAACTATACAACATGTAGTTTTATTTATATGAAATACATTATACTCATACGGCTATAATTAAATTAGGTTGCATACAAAAATTTCCGAGGCGATTCACTCATTTGATTTAGATAATCATCATTCACTTACGATTTGAGTTCATAGCCCCTTTTTATACAATTATAATGTTTTTACAACTATGGGGTGAGAAACATGCCATAGTTTTTTACATTTGGACGCAAGTGCTCTTTTAAACAATAACTAGTTGGCCTAAGTAGCTAAACCCACTATTGCCCACTTTCATGTACTGTCAATTGCTAGTTAGCGAGCGCGTATTGTTATGAAATAGTATCTAATTGGGATACATCCCCGTTCGGTGAGTAGCCGCTCATCAATTTCAACGTGTACTGAAACACGAACGAATAACATGTCGGAACCACTTTGGATTTGGGGGTTTGAACATCTACATGGCACATTTAGTGCATTAAAATTGCATACATATATGTCGAGCTTCGTGTCATGAACTTAGTGCACTTCGTAATTATCTTTTAAGATAATTGTTATGTGATACCTGTCTTAACTTGGAAATCTTGTAGTCCTATTTTAATACATAACTAAACCTGTGAATTCACCAACTTTATGTTGACGTTTTTTAAAGCATGTTTTTTCTCAGGTCAATAAGGTACGAGATACAAGGATACATGTGGTCATCATTTTGGAGTCATTACTATAAAGATTTGGATCATACATTTTGGAATATTTGTTATGTCTTAAAAGTCTTACTTTTCATGGATGAACTATTTAAGCTTCGGCTAGTGTAAAACAACCAACTATTTAAAAATGGAAAATTCTAAAATAAATAAAAATAAATTAACAAATAAATAATAAAAAAAGCCATGTATCAATTTTAAATGAACTCATATAGAGGTCGTGTCTCTTATCTCGAGCTGTTAATCTATGAAGTAACACTCACCAAACCCATATTCCGCCTGCGACCCTTTTGGAGGTGTTACAGATTGTATCAAGAATAGGTTTTATAGAGAACCAGGTAAATGTTTTTTAACTGAACTATGAAACTTTTCAAACATTGCATCATACAAAAGATATTCAACGGGAACACATAACACTAGTGGAGTGTAATAGTTTGGTTATGCAATATGTTTTCATGAAATGTATACATGTTTATAGTATACTACATAAATAACTATGATGGTCTTATATAAAATAAACATATATAAGTTTATTTATCTTCCTGCAGTCATGTCGTCTGCATCATCCGCTGTCACCTATACCTCTGTGTACACTGACTCCGAACCAGGGAGAGTCTTTTGGGGAGCCGACGAGGATATATCCGATGAAGGTGTACCATGAGTCATCGTATTAGGATACGATGGACTTCCCATGCAGCCAGTAGACCCACCATCCCCTGACTAATCCTGGACCTTAGCATCCAGCATCCCTACAAGTTGCCCGTCCTGAGCACCCACCAACACCCATTGAATACCATTTGTACCCGAGCCCGAGTACCACCAAGTACTTAGTACCTCGAGGATGAGGCACCCATGGAGGACCAACCTTAAACCCGCTGATGCTTTCACCACCGAACCCTATCACCAGGCTATGTACCTGATTACTGATTCCAAGGAGATCCGAGGAGGACTCCGATGAGACATCATTCTATTACCCCTTCTGACGGAGGGATGGAGATGATGAGCCCTCCGATGATGACACTGATGATGATGATGCTGATGATTATGATGAGGAGCCTTTCGAGGATGACGAGGAGGAGAGGAGCAACTAGCTCCGACCGATCTCTCCGGTTATACCTGTTTTGACCCTGTTCCCATCGGCTGGAGGTGATACAGAGGCGTTTGAGATGATGAGACTGCACCACACCTAGAACCACCTCAGATCAGGATCCCCATTGCCCAAACACGTCTCCGTAGGACACAAGACAGTCAGACCTGAGCTACCGATGTCGGCTATCCATGAGGCCCCATGCTGCGCATGTGCCAGCCTCAACCTACACCACCACTACCTGTTGCATTCTTCACCATACTCCCTACCATCACCACTCACTACTAGCCCTACTGATGCAGGGGCAAACCATTTAGGCTATATGGCAGATCGTGATTTTGATGATAGCACAGATAGCAATCACCAACCCGTAATCACTTCCCACCTACTTCCCCCAGGATTAATGTTCCTGAGCATGAGCTGACCGCCTCGAAAGAGAGCTTGTCATACTACCTCGCTCAGTCGGAAATGAGATGCTGGGAGAGTTCAGCGCTGTGCCGCAAGACAGCATGGTGCCTACCCCAGCGTTGACACATTGGGATAATTGTTGAGGCCATGATGGAGATAGCACCGACCACCTTAGAGGGGGTCGACCAGAGAGTGACAGAGCTTGATACTACTGTTAGGCAGAGGACTGAGGAGTTCGAGATACGATTTGAGGAGGCACATGATGACCGGGCTTACTTGGGAGCCCTAGTCAACACACTATACAGAGATAGACTACAACACCGCCGCACAGCTTTGGCTATGGATAGAGAGGCTGTATATGCTCGTATAGCATGGACTAGTTCTGAGGAGAGGAGTGCAGCCATAGAGGCACATGTTAGGACACTGGAGGCACAGGTTGCTACGTTGATTACTCAGACCACATCACTTCAGACTCAGTTGACTACAGCGCTTGGACGTATTGCGACACTAGAGGCCAGAGACCCAGAGCCCCAGGATGGACCAGCTGAGGCTGGCAGCAGCAGTTAGTCATGCATCATTTGTAGCTATCCTGTATAGCCTATTAAGTTTTATGGGTTACTCCCAGCTAATAGGCTGTAAGGACTTTTGTTTTATCTTTTTAGCTATCATTGTATGGCGTGTTAAGTATTATGGGTGATCCCCAGCTAACACCGCCTTAGGTCCATATTTGTACTTTTTGTATCTCATTGTACTGAACATGTTGTAATCAGGACCATCATGTATGATTATCGATGTTGTTGTGTATGGATGTTGATTTATTTATGTCATTGTTGATTTCACTTTCAGTTGTATATTTTTGCTGTGGATTGTGATCTCATTTTATTTATTATGCATATGTCACGTTACGTTTATGATTGTGTGAAATCTGACGTGTATTATATTCCTTGTGATTTTGAAGAAAATGCTACCAACAAGAAGAACCACGAGGGCAACACCCGCCACCACAACCGCTCCTACCACAACTGTCACTGAGGCTCAACTCCAAGCTTTGATTGATCAAGGCGTTGCTGCTGCTTTGGCAGAACGTGATGCAAGCAGAAGCAGAGATGGCGATAACAGCCATGGTTCAGGAACCGGCGGAAGAAGGCAAGTGCCTACTCAACGAGAATGCACTTACACTGACTTCTTGAAGTGCCAGCCTATAAATTTCAAAGGCACTGAAGGAGTCGTTGGCCTGACCCAATGGGCAGAAAAGATGGAATCTGTTTTCCTTATCAGCAACTGTGCTATTACAAGTCAGGTTAAGTTTGCATCTTGTACTCTCCAAGGAAGTGCCTTGACGTGGTGGAACTCACACGTAAGGGCTGTCGGACAAGATGTTGCATATACAATGCCATGGACGGCTTTGAAAAGGATGATAACAGATAAATATTGCCCTAGGGGCGAGATCAAAAAGCTGGAATCTGAGTATTGGAACTTAAAAGTGAGAGGTACCGATTTGATGACTTACAATCAACGATTCCAAGAGTTGGCACTCATGTGTGATAGAATGTTCCCTGAGGAATCAGCTAAAGTGGAAAGGTATGTCGGTGGTCTTCCCGACATGATTCATGGCAGTGTTAAGGCATCAAAGCCTCAGTCAATGCAAGAGGCTATTGAATTTGCTACTGAAATGATGGACAAAAAGATGCTCACTGCAGCTGAACGCCAAGCAGAAAATAAGAGGAAATTTGAAGATACTTCAAGGAACACCCAAAACCAACAACAACCATTCAAGAGAAACAATGTGGCACGGGCTTACACTGCTAGGCCTCTATGGAGGAACCAAACCTCTATGTGCCAAGTGTAATTATCACCACGATGGGCCATGTATTCAAAAGTGCACTAACTGCAAAAAGCTTGGTCACTCAGCCCGTGACTGTAAAGTTCGACCTACTGCTAACAACAACAACAACAACAATAACCAGAGAACCCAAGGGACAAATCCACGAGTTATCACTTGCTTTGAGTATGGAGTGCAAGCCCGTGTTATCACTTGCTTTGAGTGTGGAAGTGCAAGGTCACTACAGGAGGGACTGCCCACAAAGCTGAAGGAATGGAAAATCAGAAATCCAGGAATCGGGCTGGAAATGACAATGCTGTAGCAAGAGCTTTATGTCTGTGGGCTATGCTGGAACTAACCCGAACTTTAATGTTGTCACGGGTACGTTCTCCTAAATAACGTTTGCCTCAATTACTATTTGTCTCTGGTGCGATAGAAGCTTTTTAGAAGTTAATATCAATTGAATTTCGTTCATTGATTGATTTCATCCCAACTACATTAGACAATGTTATGATGTTGAGTTAGCTGACGGTTAGAATACTTTGAGTTTATACTCTTATGCGGGGTTGCTACTCTAAACTGTTCTAAATTCATCCATTCAACATCGACTTTGGATGCCCGTAGAGTGGGTTAGTTTTGACCTCATTATCGGTATGGACTGGTTAGATAAATATTCATGCCGTAATCGTTCTATGAGTGAGAAACTTGTTCGTTGTTACCCTTTGGAGACATGACTTTAATTTTTCATGGTGACGGAAGCAACAACGGACACGAGTCCCGATTGAACATCATCTCGGCACCAAAACACAAGTATTTGCTGCTGGAGGGATTGTCTATATTTTAGTAAAGGTTACTATGAAAAAGGCGGAAGACAAGTCGAAGAGATGCAACTTGAAGAAGTACAAATAGTTCAAGAGCTTTCCTGAAGTAATTTCCCGAGGCACTTGCAGGGGTATTCACCAACCCGCCAAGTGGAATTTCAGATCGATTTGATACTGGTGGCTACGCCAGTAGCAAACGGGCACCTTATCGACTGGCTCCCATCCGAGATGGATGAGTTGTCGCGCGAACATTAAAGAACTTTCCAACAAAGGCTTTATAAGACCAGTTCCTCACCTTAGGAGCATACGGTTCTTGTTTGTCAAGAAGAAAGATGGATATTCTGGATGTGCGTTGATTACCGGGAATGAATAAGTGACGGTAAAGAAACCGTTATCCGCTTCCCACGGATTGATGATTTATTCGATCAAACTACAAGGTTCGAGTATATACTCAAAGATAGACTGAGCGTCGGGGGTATCATCAACTAAGGGTTCTGTGAAGAAGATATTACAAAGACCGCATTCAGAAACTCGATTTGGACATTATGAGTTTAAAGTTATGCCGTTTGGTTTGACTAACTGCAACTGCATTGTAATTTAGTATCTCATGACTCGGTGTGTGCAAAACCTACCTGGATAAATTCGTATATTTGTCTTTATTGACGACATTCTGATATACTCGAAGGAACAAGCAAGAGCATGCAGAGACCTCAAGTTATCTTGGAGGTACTTATGAAAGGAACAGTTGTATGCCAAATTCTCTAAGTGCGTAAATCGGGATCACTAAAGTTACAGTTACTTGGGGTCACTTTGTCGACTGTTCCTGGGTATTCATGTGGATCCTGCCAAAATTGAATCCGTCAAAGATTGGGCATCTCCTAAGTCTGCAATGGAGATTCGTCAATTTTTGGGCCTAGCAGGCTACTACCGAAGATTCATTGAAGGATTCTTAAAGATCGCCAAACCAATGACCAAGCTGACTTAAAAGAAGATCAAGTTTGAATGGAGTAACAAGGCAGAAGCAGCTTTTCAGTTGATAAAGCTGAAGTTGTGTAGTGCACCGATTCTAGCGTTACCCGAAGGAAATGAAGACTTTATTGTGTACTGTGACGCTTCAATCAAAGGGTTGGGCGCGGTGCTAATGCAAAGAGAAAAGGTGATTGCTTATGCCTCACGACAACTAAAGATTCATGAGAAAAATTACACCACTCATGATTTGGAGTTAGGTGCAGTTGTGTTCGCTCTAAATATTTGGAGGCACTATCTGTACGGGACAAGATGTACAGTGTTCACTGACCACAAAAGTTTACAACACATCCTCGATCAGAAGGAATTGAACATGAGACAGCGCCGTTGGTTGGAATTGCTTAGTGACTATGATTGCGAAATCCGCTATCACCCAGGAAAAGCAAATGTAAAGGAACGAGTAAAGCCATTACGGGTTCGGGCCTTAGTTATGACTATCGGTTTGGACCTTCCCAAGTGGATTTTGGAGGCTCAGATTGAGGCAAGAAAACCAAAAAACCTCAAGTCCAAAGACATAGGAGGTATGTTGATTGAGAATTCAAAGGACCCAAAAAAACCCAGGAAGGAGAAATTGGAACCACGTGCGGACGGGACAATGTGTCTAAACAACAGAAGTTGGTT
>BQNB010066752.1:0-12667 GCA_026074375.1 Tanacetum coccineum | reverse complement strand
TTTTCGAGCACATTGACTGTGTATACCTTTCAAAACAAACATGTTTCTAATGAAATTTGATTTTATGTCATAAAACCATCAATGGGTCACAAAAATTATTTTCTGAGTGACACACGACTGATTTTTAAATCAATTTCTCATTAATCAGTGGGTTCATAATTCACTGGTTCACTCACTCTGTGTTTTGTCTGCTTTGAGATGCTCCGGTATAAGAACATGCTTAGTGTGATGGATCTGATAATTACTTGTTAAGAAGACTCATTACTATAAGCTGGAAATTCCTGTCAAGGAGAATTTCCTTTAAAGGGGATTCTACCTGATCACAGGTCAGTCCTCACAGATCCGAAGGTTAATCCAACCACACCGGGCGAATGACAAATCCATATTCATCCCCCAACTTTATTGCTAACTGTTTTGTTTCAAATTCATATAAAGATGGACGTGGTTGTACCTGATTCCAGCAAAGATGTGTCAATTTACTGCCCCATGCTTATGTTTCATCCATTCTATTAAAGACATCATGGTAACTATATGACCTAGTTCACAGCTTTCGCAACTCTGATGCGTGCTATCATGATCCAAAAAAGTGTGAGCATGCCGGTCCGAAGGTCACAACATCACATGGAGGCAATACTACCACAAGGATGATTTGGAGATTTACTGTAGATGATGATCTCAAAGAAAACTCAAAGATCACATAAGTCTAAGGAACAAAGCTTAAATATTACTACTTACAGTACAGAGACTGATCTTGAAGAATCAAAAGACTACGAGCCAGAGTCAAAGATCAACTCATAGATTGCTAGGATTCAATTTGTATTTTCTGGGGTGACCTACCTTAGGGGGAGATTGTTAGACATTAGAAAATCCATGTAAAAGACTCGGTCACCCCGTGTAATGTCTAGCATAGGTTAGCTCGTAGCCTTAATATTTATTGTGTAATTACCGTATGACTTATGGTGTTGGGCCGGGTCTTTACCCACATGTTAGCCCACTCCATAGCCCACTTAGGGACATAAAACACTTGTATTTATACCTCCTTTCCAGCCATGGGAAGGGGTTGGTTGTTTAATATATGATAAACACACATAAGGTGTATTTTCTCTCACTAGAACTCACTTTCTCTCTCTAAGATAAATTGGTCAACCCCTAAATCATTCATTGTATTATGATATCCAATACACTACAAATCCATTCATTTTCTTATTGTAACTAGCTATGGAATCCCATGCATACCTTTTTTAGCTCGACAACCACATGATGACCAGGTACCTAGGAATTATATTTGAAAAGAGTAACATTTTCCATCACAACCATGAGTATACTGATGTTTATGTGCAATCAGAAAGCCAATAAGTTAATGCGATATATGTGCTTTTAGGATTCATATTTCGTAGAGGTGGTAATTCCGACCCATATCCATATGAATGGGCCACTTTAGGTTGTGTTGTATTTCAAATTATTATTATTGCTAAAAATAGAACAGCTCAAATGGGTCAAAATTCGCTCATAGCGTTCACCTCAAGAAGCCACACAAATATTTGTTATTCTTGCATTTCAAAAAATACATCTTTATTGTCCATTTAATTTTGTTCACAAATTATTTTTGGTGAGATTAGTGTACGTATTGCTCCCTATGATTATTCTTTCTTGATTCTTTGTTGGACAAGCTTTACAGAAACATATATCGGCTCTGCTTGCCAAAATAAACAAACTACGCTATGAAATTGTATGTTCTTCTATTCTATCTATTAGTTATCATTCGTTAACTAACTTGAATGTTAGCATTCTCATAACGTTTAATTATATTTGTTCTATAATCTGCTATAATACAATGTATTTAAGGAGTTAATATCTAAAACAGGAAAGACACAACAAGGCTAGAAGAGAACAAACAAAAAACTCAAAGAAGGTATATCCACAAAACAACCAGATTATCATCATGAGGCAAAGTAATACTATGAGATCAATCATACCATTTTAAATCTGATTATACGTGTTACTATAAGCGGGATAGGTTGCTAAAAAATGTCAAAATCATGGTTCTGATATCCCATGAGGCAAAGTACGACTATGGTTTTTATAATAACCATATAATTCTGATTTACTTCTTTTTCGAACCAGGTTTGATTCTGAGGCTGGAAAGTTTGGTACAGAAGGAATCCCAACGCACAGATTGTTTTCATTTGAAGAGTTGAAGAATGCTACTAACAATTTCCATATATCTATCTTGATAGGAGAAGGTTCAACCGTAAAGGTACATATCTATCTTGATGGGGAAGATGTATGCCAAATACTATGCAAAGGATAGAATGGTTAGTATAGCTTTCACCTCATGGAATCGCAAAATCTGACCTTTTTTTTGTTTTTCAGGCGAACGGAGAAGGTGTTGAATCATGGTAACGGTTTTCTGGGTAAACTCTAGAGACGAAAAGTTAGTTGGGTCAAATGGGTCATTTTATATGAAATTGATCTTGCTCAAGTATATTTTATTTGATTTTTATGTTAAGAAGGTAAAGTTGTAAACTTTCTCAACTTGAGTATCACTATCTTTGTTAATAAAAATCTAAATCCTTAACTCAATATCTTTAATTTACATATTTGAATATATATTGGTCTTATACAATATGACATTTTTTTAATGTTTTCCTTTATTCTTGGACTTAAAGCCCGTCAATTGTCCTGATCATTGCTTAATGGTTGAATGCAGAATTTGTTTTTATAGAGCTCGATTTTCTTTAGTGGTTTATCTTCAAAACAATTAAGTTGCAGCAAAATAAAAAGATGCATGTTGTTATCACTCATGGTGATTAAGTTCAAAACATTGTTATTGAGGTAACTTAGGTTGGTCAAATTTCTGTTATCGGTAACCATGTTGTCACCACTCATGGTGATCCTTAAAAGCACAGAAGATATTATCTCTGTATAAAATGTTGTATTTTTGGGTTTTGTTTAAACCTGTGCGTGTGCAAAACTGTGCAAGAATATTTTTTCGCAAAACAAATAAGTGTATTAGCTGTTTTGCTACTGATGCCTTCTTTAAAAGAAACATACCCAGCTTTCCTGGCCCATTATCGTGGAATACCTCTGCTATCATTTCAACACTATTCAGTTTTCATTATTCTTTATTTTCATTTCAGGTTCTCATCTAGAATGTTGAATCCTATAGCCTAATCATCATGCTGTCTTATGGGTTAGTATAATGGTCACGCTTAGATTTTGGTTCTAGATTGTATCAAAATTTAACAACCCTATATGAACATGTTATCAAATACGACCTACTAAATATACACTTACATTCATAGGCTTCATAAAACATATTGTCATTGTTAGATTCATTGGCGCCCTGGATCGCATGCTCTTCTTGGGTGATACGTTTATTATTTGCAGTTCCATTTTTTTGTGTATACAAATATTTATATGTTGCAAATTTTAATTCACTATGCAACTTCACTTAGAACTCAATCATACGTTTCTGAATTGCAGGGTCTACAGCTTCTTGCATTAGCCAGAAGTAAGCTTCAACGACATGGCAAAGATGATATTGTGTTTGTAGGATACCATTGTGACCTTAACTTTTTAACAGTCCATGCCAGACGTAGAATCCCTGGTCAAATTAGATCCCCTTTCTTATAATTTTGGTTGAGTGAGCGGCTACGATCATCAGTTTGGCTTCAGGGGCATTTGGGATTATTTAAAAATATAAAATTAGGCAAATGCAAAGGACATGCCTTATGAGAACACGATAATAGGCACAGGGCCAGCATTCCATAAGGCTAAAAATGTGAAAACAGGTGCGGCGTCTGTCATGTGTCCAGCGGCTTAGAAGGCGGGAAAAATGAACAATGTTGTATAAGGCTAGACAATTGAACACGAAGAGGTATCTTTCAAAGTTTATTATACAATTTAATTTATAGAAAATAAATTGTTACTATGGCTACTGATTGAAGGTTATGAGATGTTGTGCAATCCAAGTTCGAACCTTCTTTTGTGTTTAATGTACATATTTATTTATATTTCCTCTTATGAACCTACTGTATTTTCAATTGATGTCCTTTAAGGCCATAGGTATGTTGATGCGTTCAGCTTAAGCACTTTTCAAAATGGTTATTTTGTTTAGGGGGTGTTTGTTAGTTTTCTAGAGTTTAGCTCTTTCACTCTTTACATAGTTCAGTTTCATATCGTAGCTTAGAAATCAGAGTATCTCTTTTACTTTTTGCATACATAATATAACAAATGATACATGTCCTGACTTTTTTAAAATAAAGAGCATTTGTTAAAGGGAAAGTGAACATGTGATTGTTATGTATGTAAGCTTATTGTAAAACATAAATGAATCTGTTCCTGATAAAGTGTCAGTAGTAATGATCAATAACATGTATAAAATAACATCAGGAATAGATACTTTCACGTGGATTATTCATACGAAAAATACGGTAGGACGTAACTAACTTGCTACAAATGAATAGGTTTCGTTGCAGAAGGGCAAGGTCAAGAATAGGAAAGAGACAAGCATCAAGACTGAGATCACATTATTTAAAGGCATTTTTTAGGCAATAAGTAGCCTATCCGTGACTTAGAGCATTGAAGCCGTGGAGATGTCCAAACATGTTGGCTAGGGTGTGATGGCCCGTTATCGCAGGTATAATAAAGTAAAAAGCCGTAAATACTATCTTTGTTTTTGTTCTTGCATCATCTTTGCACAAATAACGATTTCAAATTGTGTCGTAGTAGAGAAACAAAAATACACATTAATTGCTAATATATGTGTCAGTTGACAACGGTAAATAGTCACTCTTTCTATACAGAACAACACGTGAGCATGATTTGGTAACAAAATATTGAAGGTAAATCTAAATAATCAATTTATTGAATGTTTTTATATGTATTAACCATGTATGTTTGTTATTTGTGAATCAAACTTCTAAAAAAATTATGAAGGTACATCATTTATTTCTTTATGGGAACAAGTTTAACCCAAAGATGACGTTGCCATGAAGAAGGGAAATGCGAACATGATTAAAAATAGTAAAGACAGATTTTTCCAAAGTAAAGGTAAGATTATTTAATTTTCTTTTGGGCTCAGAATAATTTATATTTTTAAGGAGGATATGGCTTACATATTGTATTTAGTGTGAAATCACTTGTATAAGACTTATTATGCATTAAGCAATAACCAACTGTGACTTTATATCATTGTAATTTGGCAGGTGTCACAATCCCAACTTTCTGGATGTCCGCCATTGACATCGTTACGAGATTAGTCATACTCTATTAGTGTAAAAGAATGTGGTTGATCATTTAATTACGTGTTTGATAGAATGTGATTGATCATTTAATTACGTGTTTGATAGAATGTGGTTGACCCTTTAGTCACATGTTTGAGAGCACATCGTTACGAGGTTAGTCATGCTCTCTATTAGAGTATTAGAGTAGGAAGCTAAGTAGTACAAATTCATTGAACAATGTTTAGCTTGCTCATGTTCTTTTTTAGGTAAGATTATGATGATGTTTGTATAATGTGTGTTAGTAGTAAGTTGTTTGATGTTTTGTCAGGATTGATTGTTCGGTTGAAGTGTAAAGTTTGTTTCTTTTTGAGGTTTGGAGATTGTAAATGAAGTTTATGAGTGATGTCAAGTATATAAGATTAAAAATGGATGTAATTTATTGGGAAGAATTGAATTATAAAGGTAGAAAATTTAGAGTGCAGAGAGAAAATGCAGTTTAGAAAAAGCCATCGTTTTATAAGGGCTGTTTGTTTAAGCTTATATATGGGCTTGTGAGCTTATGATGCTTTAAAGATGAAAAGTAAGTTCATAAACTGGAAAATAAGGTGACAATAAGCCAAAAATGCTTTAGGAAATAAAAGCCTTAAACAAATACCTCCATAAATGCATAAGTTGTTTTGCAAACGCAATCCCAAGCATGTTTTGTTTTTGGGTAAAGGGGAATTATCCCGGTAAAATAATTCCAAGCATGTTTGGAGTTTAGAAAATTGTTAATTGAGATAAACTAATTGTATGAACAATTTGAAGGTATGATGACATACATTGTCTAAGGTTGGGTTGTTTCTTTCGAAGGCCTTTTTTCTCTCATGGGCTATGTCGTTGTCTCAAGGGTCAAGAGCAAGAAGGGTTTGAAGATTCTTTGTTGTGATAAAGATGGTAAATACACAAATTCAACGACCAACGTTGTGATAAAGAATCATTATTTTTATTTCATCTTATCGGACTACCGTTGATTTCTTTTTGTTTGTTTTTCTTTGTATAAATATTTTATATTGTTCGTAATTCATTAACTATTACTTAATTTATTCCCTGGATATAATCAACCACGGTTAAGCTGATAAAACAAACACTAGAAGCACCTCCATTGTTGAAAACCTTATTACAAAAAAACAACTACATAAACAAAATGGTTAAAAAAATGTTTCTATAATGAAGAAATTAAAAAAAAATTATCCAAAAATAAAAATGAAAGCAGTAATCACAAGTCATACCCGCCCATCGGGCGGGTTTTGCAACTAGTATATATATATATATATAATGAAAGCAGTAATCACAAGTCATACCCGCCCATCGGGCGGGTTTTGCAACTAGTATATATGTATATATATAACCCTTCTAAGACATTGTAAGTGACACAATGGTCTCTAAACCTTTCTAAGACATTGTGAGTGACACAATGGTCTCTAAACCTTTCTAAGACATTGTGAATGACACAATGGTCTCATTTACTTCTAAAACATCATGAATAATACGATGATCTTTAAAACTTTTCACGACTTTACAATATATCATTTTGAATAACTTTGAAGCCCGTTACAGTCTGCTGACCCCATTGATTATCCTACTATTCGACTCTGAAGACAATTGTGAACATCTGCCCCATACTGTTGAAACACCTACGTCATCTCGTTACGTCTCAACTTTTCTTACTTGTCGTAACTTCTAGGAACATGCCAATTAATTTGCACACAACTTTAACCCATCACCTCATAACATTCCATTTCTTTTTGGAAACACGACTTTTGAAATTCGACTTATTTTATTTCGTTTACTCCGTTCGATCTTGAAGAAAATACCAACAACGAGCCAAGGAATGAGTTCCGCGAGGATCGAGTGTATTATAACCCAACTAATTGCTAATGTTATTGAAGGTATTGCTGTCTATGAGGTAAAAATCTACATGGCTCACAACTAAATGGATTAGGTCGTACGTTAGGAAACCGAGGTGGTAAGGAATGCCAAAAACAAAATAAACGACAAAAGGCCGTGAGAGCTTACATTGCTGGACCAAATAACAAAAATGGATATGTAGGAAAGTTACCCTACTACAACAAACGTAAGTTGAGCCACACTGGTCCATGCATTATGGAGTGCAATAACTACAAGAGAGTTAGCCATATGAGTAGATATTGTAGGACATCCGTTTCGATTACAACTTAAAGGCCGCAGTGGCAAATTAGAAACTTGAAATACCTATTATGAGTGTGGAAAACCAGGACATTACAAGAGTGATTGTCCAAATCTGAACCGTGCGAACCGTATTTGGGAGGTAGAAGCTAGCGAGAACTCCAACGTCGTCAAAGATAATGTTGATACTTAAGGAGAGATTTTCCTACCTTTTCTAGCGAAACCTAAATAGACTTCGACCGTAACCCCTAAGAGTTTTACACTAGTACTTCCCTGTGAATTTCATGTATTGAGTGGATGTTTCTAAACCCTCTGTTCATTTTATGTCATGGCGATTTGGTCAGTTACACTTCAATTCTCTAATAATTTATGTAAGGTACTCCTCGGATCTATTACCGTCTTACAACCCATTTCATTATTATTTTATAAACCGTTTTACTAGTATAAACTGTTTGGATGTTATCGTATGAACCATACTAGCATCGTCTTATAAACAGAGTTACTGTCATGTATAAACTAATTTTTTTTCTTTCCGTCAGTCTACGAACCGTTTTGCTAAGCAGCTTATTAATCACTTTACTATCGTCTTATAAACCATTTCACTATTGGTTAACAAACTATTCTGATATCATCCTATAAACTATTTCATTGTCATCCTATAAACCATTTTTTCATTAACTTACGAATTATGCTACTATCATCTCATAAACTAGTTTCGTAATCATTTTACAAACTAACTTGTTTTTATTTATTTTTAACCTATCTTGTCGTCGTTTATAAACTCTTTTGCCATAATTTTATAAACCATTTCGCTAACACCTTATAAACTATTTTTATAATCATTCTATAAACCGTTTTGTCAACATCTTATAATTATCCTATTATGGCCTCATAACTTATCTGTCTATCATTTAATGAACAACTTCGTTTTCATTTTATAATCTATTTTACGGTTATTTATAAACTCTTTTGCTACCCTATTATAAACTACTTTGCAGTCATCTTACAAACTATTTCGCTGTCACCACATGAACTATTTCGTTGTCGTTTATAAACTATTTCGCTGTCAAGTTATAAACTATTTCGTCGTCATCTTATGAACTACTTCGTGTCTTTTATAAACTATTACATTGCCACCTTATAAACTATTGGGTTGACAGCTCGTAAACTATTTGTTACTATATTATAAACCCCTTACTGTTACATTATAAATCGTCACGTAATTTCCTCGTAAACCATTTTACTATTACCTTATAAAATATTTTCTGCTATCTTACGAAACATCTTGTGTCGTTATATAAGCTACCTTGTTTTCATTGTTACGAACTGTTTTGCTACCTTATAAACTATATCATTTATACCATATAAGATTTTTAAACATAAAACTAGTTTGAAGAAATGAGAATTTCATCGTTAGTCCCTAAATTATACATAGCATGATCACCTATGTATAATTCAGGATGGACCATGCTATGCTGGGAGTAGTCCTCATAAGACTTTGACAATTCATCCTTACTTCCCAATTCTATTTTTCCTTTCTTTTCTCTATATTCTCAACGAGATTTTATGGTATTCATGTCTTACTGATATTTTGCGTGCGTATTCGTGAGTTGTGTTGGTCATGTGTACTCGTGTTGTAAGCGCCGAAACCAAGTAGATATTTCCCAATCTTATCATATAGAAACATCATACCCTTAGCTGAGAGAACGAATCCTACTCCTCGTAGTCACGATAAATATGGATTGTAATAACTTAGAACGTAACAGACTTATCCTTTTAATTGGATTATAACCAAGAGAACTAGGAGATTACCTTCAATTGACTTACCTTTTAGCGAGTTAGAATCATGTAAATTATGAGATTCTCGTACCGACAAAACTTCTGATGGACATGACGTTTAAGCAAATGACGTAATTTTTGCAAGTACATGGAACCTAGGTTATAGAAGCCTCACCTTAACAGAGTTTAACTCTTTAAGTGGCATCGTCCCATCTACCGTAGACACTAAGTACTCTGTTGAGTTAGCCGACGGAAAGATCATAGAAGTTGATACCAACATTTGAGATTGTATACATAATTTTTTGAATCATCCATCCAATATAGACCTAATGCTCATAGAACTTGGCAGTTTTGATGTTATCATCGGTGTAGGTTGGTTGACAAAGTACCACGACCTGATCATTGTGATAAAAAGATTGTTCGTATACCATTAGGTGATGAAACTTTAACGATTCGAAGCAATAGGAGTGATGGGTATGCATCGATAGTTGCTAGTGACCAGAGAGTTGAGTTGTTTGATATGATTGGTACGTTGGAGCGGGATAACATGAGACTCAAAGGCATGTTAGATGTTGAGAGGCAGAGAGTTGACCGTCTTTGGCATAGTATGTCGTATGCTCAAAGGATTTATAAGACCCAGTTCCTCACCCTGGGGAGCTCTGATATTGTTCGTAAAAAAGAAGGATGGATCCTTCAGGATGTACATCAACTACCGAGAATTGAACAAGCTAACCATGAAGAACCGTTACCTGTTACCTAGTATAGATTATATTTTCAATCAACTACAAGGATTTAGTGTTACTCGAAAATCGACCTAAGGACTAGCTACCACCAACTAAAGTTCGAGAAAAGGATATTCTAAGACCGCATTTAGGACCCATTATAGACATTTCAAGTTTCAGGTCATGCCATTTGGTTTGACCAGCGCACCAGAGGTATTCATGGATCTCATGAATCGGGTGTGCAAACCGTACTTGGATAAGTTCGCGATAGTATTCAACGATGATATCTTTATCTACTCAAGCAGAAATAAGGAGTACGAGGAACACCTTAGGCAATTCTCAGAATTGCTTAAGAATAAGGAATTGTACGCCAAATTCTCTAAGTGTGAATTTTGGCTCCCGAAGGTACAATTTCTCGGCCATGTTGTTGATAGTCAAGGCAATCACGTCGATACCGCCAAGATTGAGTCAATCAAGGATTAGGCAACGCCTACGACCCTAACGAAGATACGAAAATTCCTAGGTCTTTCTGGTTACTACCAGCGATTTATTGAAGGTTTCTCTAGGATATAGAAACCTTTAACCAAACTGCCATAAAAAATGTGAAATACCAATAGGAAGAGAAAGAAGAGAAAGCCTTTCAATTGTTAATATATAAACCTTGTAGTGCACCAATTTTAGCATTACCCAACGGAACAGAAAACATTGTGGTTTATTATAATGTCTCGCAAATGAATTAGGTACTATAATGAGGCGGAAAGAGAAGGTGATAGCTTACGCCTCTCGACAACTGAAAGTTTATGAGAAGGACTACACGACACACGACCTAGGATTAGGAGAAATAGTGTTTACTTTCAAGATTTGGGAACTCTAACTGTATGGCATGAAGCATACCAAGTTTACAAACCATAAGAGCTTACAACATATTTTAGATTAAAAGGAATTGAACAGGAGACAACGTAGATTGTTAAAATTGCTCAGTGATTTCGATTATGAGAATCGACATCACCCTCGAAAAGCAAACGTTGTGGCAGATACTCTAAGCAGAAAGGAACAAGCTAAGCCTCTAGAGGTAAGAGCCTTAAGTGATGGCCATTAATTTAAACTTACCGCCACAGATTCAGGAGGCACAAGTGGAAGCTCTCAAGAAAGAGAACGTAAAGGATGAGAACCTTCATGGTATGGACATGGAGTCTGAGACTCCTCTCGATAGGACTCTCTAAATTTAGGAGCAGGAGTTGGTTACCACGTTTTAAAGACTTAAGAGAATTGACCAAGCATGAGTCAAAAAAATCTAACTATGTCATCCACCCTGGATCGGATAAGATATATCATAATCTTAAGCAGCTGTACCAATGGCCAAACATGGAAACAGGCATCGCCACCAATGGCAGCAAGTGCTTGACGTGTTTAAGGATGAAGGACGGATACCAGAAGCCATCCAGTTTATTGGTACCACCAAGAATACTCCATTGGAAATGAGAAATATAGCCATGGATTTTATCACAAGCCTGCCAAAGACAACAAGCTGTTACGACACGACTTGGGTAATCGTGATCATCAAAAGAATTATGTTGACGTGAGACGCAAGCCTTTAGAATTTTAAGTTGAAGGTAAGGTCATGCTGAAGGTATCGCCTTGGAAATAAGTGATACATTTTAGCAAACGGGGAAAGCTGAACCCTAGATATATTGGACCTTGTAAGGTTCAGCTAAAGTAGGAACCATCGCTTATCGACTTGAACCCCGGGAACAACTAAGCAGAGTCCATAGCACCTTTCACATGCAAACCTAAGAAGTGTTTGTCAAACGAAACACTTGACATCTCGTTGGATAAGATCCAAACCAATGACAAACTTCATCTCATCGAGGAACCGATTAAGATTATGGACATAGAGGTTAGGTAATTGAAACACAATCGTATTTCAAACATTAAAGTCAGATGGAATTCCAAGCAAGGTCCTGAATTCACCTAGGAACGTGAAGACGAGTTTTGAAGGAGATACCCTCACCTATATCCCGCCAACCTAAAACACAATATCACACACTAAGCTTCGGGACGAAGCTCTTTTAACGAGGAAAGACTGTAACATTTCGAAATTTCCGATCAATATTTTAATCATTTCCGTTCATTATTTTAACTTTTATAAGTTACGTGAAATTTTTACGTCTAACCGGGTAATTTTCCCGCGAATATCTGAGAATCGTTACCGGAGGCCTTCCGGGTTGCTATTTAATGTAGTCTTTCGACAATTGTCGCGTTTTTACGTTCCGAGTAAATATTTAAAATTTTATTATTTTTTGTAAAGTTTTACGCGTTTCCAGTATTTGCGTAGTCCGTGATTATATCTTGATATTGTGTGTGCATGGTTATACATAGGAAATTAAATCAACCACCTTGCATGACCTCCTTGAATTTTGGAGATCAAATTGATCCCCCTTTTCTTTTCTTTGCTTCCCACGTCAAAACACATACACATATGCACACAAATTTTATTATTTTGGTCTTGGTGGTCCAATTATTCCCCAACACCATTCCAAAAGTTTTGCTTGAATGTTTCCTAAATATTTTTATATCATAGGATTCTAAAATTTGAAAGTTTATATGGTGTCTTGATTCATTCCATCCATCCATTCTCATTTTTACTTCTCTCACTAGAAAACACACACATAAAAATTGTCCTCTTTTCCCCTCCACCTCTCTTGTTTGACGCATACCAACACACATACAAGTCCATTCCATTTTCATCTT
>BQNB010066751.1:0-34446 GCA_026074375.1 Tanacetum coccineum | reverse complement strand
GTTTGATCAACTTCAAGGATCCAGTATCTATTCAAAGATAGATTTGAGGTCAGGTTATCACCAGCTTAGGGTACGAGAATAAGATATTCTAAAGACGGCATTCAGAACTCGGTATGGTCATTACGAGTTTCAGGTTATGCCATTCGGACTGATAAAGGCACCTGCAGTTTTCATGGACCTCATGAACCGAGTGTGTAAGCCTTACTTGGATAAGTTCGTGATCGTCTTCATTAACGATATACTTATTTATTCCAAGGACAAGAAGGAGCACGAAGAACATCTCAAGGCAATTTTAAAATTGCTTAAGGAGGAGAAGTTGTACGCCAAGTTTTCAAAGTGTGAATTTTGGATACCGAAGGTGCAATTTCTCGGTCATGTCATTGATAGCCGAGGCATACATGTAGACCCAGTCAAGATAGAGTCTATCAAGGATTAGGCGTCTCCTAAGACGCCTATGGAGATCCGTCAATTCTTAGGACTTGCTGGTTATTATCAAAGGTTCATCGAAGGATTTTCGAAGATTTCTAAATCAATGACGAAACTTACTCAGAAAGGAATCAATCTTGATTGGGGGAAAATGAAGAAAACGCTTTTCAGTTGATAAAGCAGAAGTTGTGCAGTGCGCCAATTCTGGCTTTACCTGAAGGAAGCGAAGACTTTGTGGTCTACTGTGATGCCTCACACAAAGGTTTAGGTGTTGTATTGATGTAGAGAGAGAAGGTGATCGCCTATGCTTCTCGACAACTAAAAGTTTACGAGAAGAACTACACCACTCATGATTTAGAACTTGGATCGATAGTGTTTGCTCTAAAGATATGGAGACATTATCTGTACGAAACCAAATGCACTGTGTTCACCGACCATACAAGTCTACAAAACATTCTCGATCAAAAGGAGCTTAACATGAGGCAACACCGCTGGCTAGAATTGCTGAGTGATTACGATTGTGACATTCATTATCACCCAGGGAAGGCAAACATAGTGGCCGATGCCATGACCCGTAAGGAACAGATTGAGCCATTGCGGGTTCGAGCCTTGGTTATGACTATTGGCTTGAATCTTCCCAAATGAATTTTAGAAGCTCAGATCGAAGCCCAGAAACCAAAGAATCTTGTGAATAAAGATGTAGGTGGTATGATCAGAAAGGATATACCCAAGGAGAAATTGGAACCACACGTCGATGGAACTTTATGTTTAAACGGCAGGAGTTGGTTACCTTGCTATGGAGACTTAAGATCCGTGATTATGCACGAATCTCACAAGTCAAAATACTCTATCCATCCCGGTTCTGAAAAGATGTACCAAGATGTGAAGAAACTATATTGGTGGCCAAACATGAAGGCTGACATCACCACCTATGTTAGCAAGTACTTGACATGTGCGTGAGGGTCACAGGCCCGAACACAAAGGCCATCTAGGGTATTTGTTAGTACAACCAGCAATACCCAAGTGGAAATGGGATAATATTACGATGGATTTTATCACCAAGCTTCCTAAGTCGTCACAAAGTTTTGACACCATCTGGGTGATTATGGATCAACTTACAAAATCTGCTCACTTCTTGCCAATAAGAGAGAATGATCCATTGGACAAGTTGGCAAGGTTATACCTGAACAGGATAGTAGCAAGACACGGAATACCTGTGTCAATCATCTGTGATCGTGATGGGAGATTCACATCCAATTTTTGGAAATCATTTCAGAAAGCTTTGGGTACAGATATAAGTATGAGCACTGCGTATCATCCAGAAACCGATGGCCAGAGCGAGAGAACTATTCAAACTCTTGAGGACATGCTACGTGCTTGCGTGGTCGATTTTGGCAAGGGAAGGGGCTTAGCATTTTGGCCACTAGCGCGTTTTCAGATTACAACAGTTATACGCATAGCATAAAGGCCGCCTTATGAGGCACTGTTATGGTCGATAAATGTCGATCACCGCGTGTGCTTGGGCCGAAGATGGAGAAGCTCAATTGATCGGTCGGGAATTAATCCAAGGAAAAACGGAAAATATCATATGATCAAGCAAGGAGGCAATGCTGCTCAGGATCGACAAAAGAGCTACGCTGATTGAAGCGAAAGCCGATGGAGTTCAAAGTTGGAGATAGGGTTATGCTCATGGTCCTCACGTGGAAAAGGGGTGTACGTTTAGACTAAGTGGATGGCAAGCGGAATCCTAAGATACGTCGGACCTTTCAGGGTGTTAGCCAAAGTGGGGAAAGTTGCCTACAAGCTGGAACTTCCCCAAGAGTTGAGCAAAGTTCATCATAATTTCCATGTGTCTAATCTGAAGAAATGTTACGCTGACAAACCATTAGTCATGCCATTAGAAGGAATTCACGTTGACGATAAGCTCTAGTTATTGGAGGAGCCCGTTGAAATCAAGGAACGGGAAATCAAACGATTGAAGCGAAGCCGGATACCATTGGTTAAGGTTCGCTAGAACTCTAGGAGAGGTCCTGAGTTCACCTGAGAACGTGAAGATTCGTTCAAACTAATTACCCACTGCTTTCACACAATGGCTTCATCATCCACTACACTGGTCTTAAGCTTTCGAGGACAAAGCTTTTTACGGGTGGAGATTGTAACATTTCTCATTTCAGCGTCATTTATGACTTTTATTAATCGTCACTATTTATTTTGGTTCGATAAGCGTTTTACTTTCAAAATTAACCTTTTAAGCTAAATCGCGTTAGACAAGAAAATAATCATTTAATGTAAACGGTCATCAAATAAATTAAGGTTTACATCAACCAAGTAATAAATAGTTATTAAGGAGATAATTATTAACCTTGCGTATTTTATTTTTATTGGTCACGTAAAAGTGTTACGTTTCGCAATAAAATACATTTGGACACACCCCGGAAATACCTAGACTTACCTAGACTCAAACCAATACCCACTTTTACAACCTTAACACAAAAATTAAATCAATTTTGTGTACACAACCCACTAGAGCCGAATCATGGGATCAAAGCAACTAGAAATCTTCCTTTTAATCCCTAAGTACATGTACATCACTTGCCTAATTAAATCTTGTACTAAATGCTCCCTAGTTAACTTATACACAATGGTTAATAACCACTTGGTCTCTCTTTTTCTTCTCTATGCCGCGGCTAAATGCATGTATATACACAATTCATAAGATTTTCCATAATCTAGCTCAATCTTGTACCAATATCCTCTAATTAAGACATGTACTTAGTGGTTTAGCTAGATACAATGGTGTGGGACTTTAACCGAAACCACATAAACCACTGAAGGATATAGGGTGGTGTCAGTTTGGTTTGTTGTTGTGATTAGGAAAAGTTACCTGGTTTCCTTGTTTATAATACATATCTCTCATTACCAATTCTACACTCTTACCACTCGACACAATCTCACAACAGGTATAACAAATACAACTATCATTGAGTCGAGTCTTAAACCGCAAACAAACACCCTCTTTTATTTCATTCGCACCCACAAACACTACTAAGGATCTTCATGCGAGTTCACAAGGAATACACGAGTTAAGGTTGGGTGTTTACAAGCTTTGAAGCTTAGGGTTTGGTATTTGATCGTGTATTTCACACGTGGGTTGCCACATTACTCACGCACACTCGAAACAAAGTCTTAGGACCCTTGTAAGTCACGTATAAACTCGTACATTTCATATTTCACTTACTTCTTTGATACCTAGTCATATAAGTCACGTCGTTATGTGATTAACGAGTTTTCATGGGCATGAACACGCATGGTTCAACCCATGCGTGGCACACGCACATATATTTCATGTACTCGACCTTGTGTGGTGTTGGAATGTTAAGAAACAGGTACAAAATGATTTAATGGCAAGCTAAGGTATCAAACGTATTCGGTTGCATACAAATGTAAACACCAACGCGAACCTTTACTCTTACGCACGAATATTTTATAAACTATACGTAAACATGTCAAGTAAACGTGACAAATTGGCTTGGGAACGTGTATACGAGGTTAATGAACGTTTGCATGGGATGAAACGCGACTAAGAAATGCTAGGCACGTTGTTTTGGCACTAGAGGATCTAACGAACACCCTAAGAAACCACACCGGGCCTTAATGGACCTAGTAGTCATTAGCGAGGCCCAATATGGGCCCAACAGTCCTAATAAGCTCAAAACAGCTTAATTGAGAGCTTATACGAAATTATGGGCTTATTAAAAGCTTAGGAGCTTAAAGGACCTAAACGAATTAAGCCTAAAGGCTTAACATACCATTCGGGTTCTTAAATGGGCCCAAGAACCCAATACCGAGAGCTTATTAACTTATTGAATAAGCCATACAATGAAAATAGCCTATTCGCGAGCTTATTAAGAATCTTACAAGCTTATTTGAAACTAATAAGAACTTTGACACAACCTAGGACCAAACTCGGACCCTTATCGGGCTTATTAGCCCACCACCGAGTCCAACGTAAGCGAATAAGCTCACAATAAGCTTAGGCAGCTTATTGGTGAACTTATGTAAGCCTAACAGGCTTATATGGACCTATATAAATAGTGGACCTTAATTGGACCAAGGCTCGACACTTAAAAATCCCTATTTCGAACTCTTATGGGCCTGAAAGCCCAAATAACGGGGCTTATTTGTTATGTAAATAAGCTAAACCAAAAACATACAAAATGATTGTTATTAAGGCTCATAAGATAGTATGGACCCATTTTTCATTCTAATCCTTAATGGACTTTTAAAACCAATCGGGTTAGAGTTATTGGGCTAACAAGCCTAATAAGCTCGAATAAGCTCCAATAAGGTCTCTTGAGCTTATTTTCAGCTTAACTGAGTTAAATAGGCTTAATGAAGGCTCTTGTGCTTTTAAAATCCAAATTGGACCTTTAAATGGCTTATTGGACCTTAATGGGTCCAATAAGGCGCAATAAGCTCAATAAGCCAAAATAAGCTCATCCGAGCTTATTTATGGGCTGACAATAGTTTATATGACCTATTGGAACTTAATGAAATATAATGCCACTTGTTAGAACTTAATTGGAGTTAAAATGCGATTTTTACAAGTTAAGGGACTAAAAGTGTCAATTTATAAACTCAAGGGTTAAAACTGTCAAAAAACTATTTTAGAAAGGTCTAGGGACTATTTTAGACATTCTAAAACTTAAAGGGGTTGTTTTAAACACATAAGGACCAAAAATATAATTTTGTAAAGTTGGACGACTAAAAGTGTAATTATGGAAACCAAAGGGTTTAAAATGTAAATATTATATATTACCTAAACACAAGGGCTGTTTTGTAACTATAAAAACTTAAGGGTATTTTATAAACAAAAGTGATTTTTATAAACACTTAGCGAATCGGACGAATTGTATTCGGAATTTATACATGTAACATAATGATTTATAAATTACGAATATTTATTAATAACATTTATACGTGTACAAGAATGTGTGAAATCGTATACCTTTCCAAGAGCCATAAAGTGAATATAAATACATAAAACATGTGCACCACCACACAAGTGATAACGGTATATATATAAACTAGTAAATTATTGTAGTTTATACATTTAGTCTTTAGCCTAAACTTATAGATATGATCTGGCCGTATTTACTTAGGGGGTATGGTAGGGGTGGTGTGTATCTTGATGGTGTGATTTTCATTGCCGTGCTTGGATATATATTATCTATTTTCCAGAGGTATTTACTAAGGTGATTTCATAGCCCTTGTTTTACAAATTGTTTAAATGAATTACATACTCATAGGGTGTTTAACTGCTTATTTTATTTTACAAATTAGAGCATCTGTACATTTTATACAATGATTACGAGGTGCCGAAACGTAGCGATAACCCACTGAGCCCTTTATCATGAACTGTCAATTACTGAATTGTGAGCGTGAATGTTATAAATAGATCTATTTGGGATTGACAATCCCTGTTCGGGTGATAAGCTATCATCGGGAATGAACGTATACCATGTCAGATTTGGGATGTTACGAGTTAGAACATCATTCACGGGCAATTATTGGCAATCTATTTGCATTCATACATGTCGAGCTTCAGTGTCATGAACTTAGGAAAACGTAATTACTTTTTATGATGTTTGGATTTGTTGCTTAATCATACACATGGAAATCTTGCGGTCCTACAATTAATTTACATAAACCTATGGATTCACCAACTTTATGTTGATATTTTAAGCATGTTTTCTCAGTTCAATAAGGCACGAGGTGCCCAGATACATTGGGGGTCACTCTTTGGAAAGAGTCAGTACTAAAGATTTGGGCGTATTACATTTTGGAAACATTTGTTATAAACTGAAATCTTTACTTATATTGTCGAACAATTTGAAATCATGAGCTTATGTAATGAACAAGTATTTTGTTAATCCAGTGTATCTTCTAAAACGACACGTTAGTAGTGGTTTGCATATCTTGTGTTATTGATCTATGAAGTAACGCCCTCAGATATTAAACATTCCGCTGCTACCCAAATTTGGGGTTGTTACAGATTGGTATCTTGAGCCATGGTTATAGAGAACCAGGTCAAAAGTTTTTGTCTGGACGATAACCATTTTCAAACACTGTTTTCACAAATGGGATTTGCGAGGGACATACATACATTACTTATTTGCATCCAAGATATATGCTTACATGACATGCATTGTTTTAGCATTAGTAGTTACTAAGTGCATTACAGATTTATTGTTATAACGTGTAAATATAATTTATTACTCGTAATATTACTATAAGACTCTTATAATTAAAGCTTATAGACATATCATACCAATCTCTTTCATAAGTAATACTAATATAAGTTATTTTTTCTTTTTGCAGTAGTCATGTCTTCTGCATATATGAGGTTATCCTACAATTCTCGTCTACCACCGGACTCTAAGGCCCGCAGAGCCTTCTGGGGGCCTGATGATGAGGAGATATCTGAGGGAGGCATTCCACGGGTCATTGTATTAGGATACGACAGACTCAGATGCAGCAGTTAGCCCCACAACTCATCGGATTATAGACCAAGGCCCATTGTTTCCACAAATCCGTAGTTTCACTCAGGACGAGGTAATGAGCGGTGAGCTATGTTTTCGTAAAAATATCATGCACATCGATCCTGCCTACGTGCAGATCCTATATACCTGAGTATAGACCTGTTGGAGGATGAGCATGAGTTTCCAGCTGAGGAGCAGCCATTACCTCCTGTTGATTCACCTACTGCTCAGTCACCCGGATATTTTACTGAGTTGAATCATGTGGAGGATCCTGAGTGTGTGTATGTAGGATGAGAGAAGCAGGATGGTCTGGTTTGACTATCCTATAGATGGGGGAGATGATGATGACGACGATTCATCTGGGGATGACGCCGATGATCTAGGATGGAGGAAGGATGAGAGAGGTGGAGGAGGCAGGAGCACTTAGCTATCGGGCGACACTGTTGTTGTGGTACCTGTTGATGAGCTATTTCCCCACCTAAAGGAACATTAGCCTGTGGTTTACCACCACCTTCCTCTGACATTATGATTGGGGCTAGGATTTCCGTCTCTGGCATAGGTTCCATATCCCTCCTACCTGAGGCCATAGGTTTGAGGGAACCTCTTCTGGCCATCACTACTCCATCACCATCACCACTTATCTCATTATCGCTTACCTCTGCAAAGGAGCACCTTATTAGATGCATGGCCCCACCTGCACATTTAACACCACCACCTGTGTCATCACCCTTACTACCATTATTTGGGTGTCCAACCCAAATCCAGACACTCAGGATAGCATCCACTCAGGCCCTTATTGATGTAGTTACTGCTGCGTTACCATCACCTCTACTAACACCACTACCACCATCCCTATACAAACCACCACCTGTTGACTGTAGGGGTGATATTCCTGAGTCTGAGCAGCCACCTCACAAGAGGTTGTGTTTTTTCACCCTAGGCTCCAAATACGAGATCGGGGAGAGTTCTACTGCTAGACCTATCAGAGGTCAGGGGATAGATTATAGGTTTGTCAGCACAGTAGATGCTGAAGAGAGGCGACAGGGGATTAGAGATGTTGGGTACAGCACTAGGGATACTTGGGTGATAGGATTAGGGGCAGTTCCTGAGGATTAGAACCTATGGACGTTGGAGAGGTCAATACTAGGGTCATAGAGCTTGCTGAGCTTGTCATGAGCATGATACACAGGACTTGTATGCCTTACTAAAGGATGCTCAGGATAGTAGGTCTCGTATATCACAATGACTCGATATAGACTCGTAGCGGGTTGACTTACTTATGGGGGACAGGATGACTCTCCAGGAGATAGTATGGATGGTGGAAGAGGAGGCCTATGCTTCTTGAAAGGCTTGGTCTTACTCGATAGGATTGAGTTAGGCAACTCATCAGGAGCTTCAGACCCATCGTGATCATCTGTATGCACACGAGACCTATCTCCAGGCACGCCAGACACAGCTATAGTTGCAGGGTACTCTCATTCAGACATAGCATCAGGTACATGAGACTCGCTTTTAGATGCAGCTGACTGAGTTTGTAGCGCTTCGAGAGACTGACCGTAGGCGTCAGGCACAGATGGTAGAGACTCTCTGAGTCATGAGAGTCATAAGGCGAGAGATGAGTGACATGCATACCGAGTTGTTAGCACTACGAGAGCAGTAGAGGAGAGCTAGACAATCAGGACCAGAGGCTAGGATTCCAGATCATCAGGATGCTTCTGGGGATGCTGACAGTCACATCTAGTGATTTATGTTTATTTTTTATCTTGCTTAGGTCATTGTACAAGATGTTAGTATTAGGGGGTTCCCAGCTAACATAGCTTAGATTTTTGTATTATATTTGTGTAATTGACAAACTAATTTCATGTAAAAATTTCAAAGTTGTGAATGAAATAGACTATGTTTTGTTATTAAAACTTTTTTATTATACCTTTTTGTGTTGTTTTCTCATCTATAATTTATATTTGTTTATAACCTCATGTTTTGTCTTTTATGGTCTAGATAAATCATGGCACCTAAGACCAGAAGAGGACAGAATAACCCTGTTAACAACACCAACCCAAACAACATGACTCCAGAATCCATCCAAGCAATGATTGACCAGGCTCTTCTGCGAAACTCCACAAAGGAGATGGAAGCGCAGTTCACACGGGGATAACCAAAGGATCATGTGCAAATCTTGCGAGCTCCTTGTTTTTTACGTCTGACTTCATTTGAAGTATCAACTTTGAACTTTTAAGGGGATGATAGGCGGTTGGTCGTTTGACTCGGTGGATTGAGATATGGAGTCCACGTTGTTCAATATCGTGGTTTGTGCTATTGTGAATCAGGTAAAGTTTGCCTATGCACTCTGTTGGTTGCTGCTTTTGGCACTTGGTTGGACATGGTAGAGAGATAGAACCCTTAAGGTACTCGTGGCATATGCAATGACTTGGAAGAACATAAGAAAAGACGACGGAAAGTATTATCCGCAGGCGTGTGAAATCAAGAAATTAGAAATCGAGCTGTAGAACCTAAAGGTCAAGGGGAACGGTATGTTCCAAGCATACTCTGAACGTTTCAAGGGAACTAACCCTGATTTTACCAAGTGTGTTGCCAACAAAACCAAGAAGGTTAACAACAGTACATCAGTGGACTTCTGACAACATGATGGGAACGTCATATTCTGCCAGACCAAGACGTTGGATGAGGGACTATTGAGTTGGCCACACGTCTCTTGAAGGTTCAGGAACTCCGCATCTACGCAAAAGGCTGTCTGACAACAAAAGGAAGGCTGATATTCGTCCGAAAAAAAACAAACCATGGTCACCAGCAACAACCCTTCAAAAGGCAGAATGTCGCCAAGGTCTACAATATGGGGACAGGCAAAAAGAAGCCTTATGGGGGATCCTTGCATAAGTGCACCAAGTGCCATTTTCACCACAATGATCCGTGCACCCAGAAGTGCCACAAGTGCAACAAGGTAGGGCACTTTGCTCGCGATTGCAGGAGTACTGGCAACACAAACATTGCTAATACTTAAAAGGGCAATGGGGCAGCTCCCAAGGGGAATGGTTGTTTTGAGTGTGGAGCACTAGGGAATTTCAAAAGCGATTGCCCTAAGTTGAAGAATAAGGATGGAGGGAATGGGAATGCACAAGGCTTGGTTTATGTAGTTAAGAATGCAGAGAAGAGAGGGAATGCTTCAGTGAAAACCCCAGTAGATTCAATGTCGTTACGGGGTACGTTCCTCTTAAACAACCACTATGCATCTATCATATTCGACACTAAGTGTCGATAGAAGCTTTATATCTACTGCATTAGGTTCCTTTGGTTAAACATGCCCCAACTCCATAGAAAATTGTTAGATGTCGATTAGTGATGGGGAAATAGTCGGGATAGACACAGATTTACGAAGGTTGCACTTTAAAATTTCTTAGACACCCGTTCCACATAGAATCTATTGCCGTAGTACTGATTAGTTTCCGATGTCTTTGTCGGTATGGACTGGTTAAGAAGATGTACGCCGTGATCGTGTGCGATGAAAATTGTTCGTGTTCCCTATGGGAAATGAACACTTTGACTTTGTGTGCAAGAAGAGTAGCAACGATGAGAGATCTCGGTTGGCTGTTATCTCATATTTCAAATGTCAAGAGTACTTGGCAAAAGATGCCAGGTCTTTTTGGCGCAGATATCCGCCAACGGAAGAGGTAGGACAGTCGGAAGAAAAATAATTAATGGACGTTCCACTCATCCGAGGGTTCTTCCGAAGTATTTACCGAGGACTTGCCAGGTCTTCATTGGCTTCGACCAATGGAATTTCCAAATCGACTTAATTCTAGGGCCTGTGCCCGTAGGCTCGTGCACCGTAATCGTATTGGCTTCCATCCGCCAATGAAGGATTATCGAAGCAATACAAGAGATTTCCAGAAACAAAGGATTCTTAAGGAACCTGTTCCTCACCTTGGGGAGTCTCAGTCTTATTTGTCAAAAAGAAGGATGGGTCATTCAGAATGTGCATCGACTATCATGAGTTGAATAAGCTAACAGTGAAGAATCGTTATCCATTCCCGAGGATCGATGATTTATTTGATTAACTCCAAGGATCCAGTATTTATTCGAAAATAGATCTAAGATCAGGTTATCACTAGCTTAGAGTACGAGAGCAAGACATTCCAAATATGGCATTCCGAACTCGGTATGGCCATTACGAGTTCTAGGTTATGCCATTCGGACTGACAAACGCACCTGTAGTATTCATGGACCTCATGAACTGAGTATGCAAGCCTTACTTGGATAAGTTCATAATTGTCTTCATCGATGACATACTTATTTATTCAAAGGACGAGAAATAGCATGAAGAGCATCTCAAGGTCATTTTGGAATTGCTTAAGAAAGAGAAGCTGTATGCCAAGTTTTCTAAATGTAAATTTTGGATTCCGAAGGTACAATTTCTCGGACATGTCATTGATAGAAGAGGCATACATGTAATCTATCAAAGATTGGGCATCTCCTAAGACACCAACGGAGATCCGCCAATTTTTAGGTCTTGCTGGTTACTATCGAAGGTTCATCAAAGGATTTTCGAAGATTGCTAAATCAATGACAAAACTTACTCAGAAAGGAATCAAGTTTGACTGGGGTGAAAAGGAAGAGAACGCTTTTCAGTTAATAAAGCAGAAGTTGTGCAGTGCACCAATTCTGGCTTTACCTGAAGGGAGCGAAGACTTTGTGGTCTACTGTGATGCGTCACACAAGGGTTTAGGTGCTGTATTGATGCAGAGAGAGAAGGTGATTGCCTATGCTTCTCGACAACTAAAAGTTCACGAGAAGAACTACACCACTCATGATTTAGAACTTGGATCGGTAGTGTTTGCCCTAAAAATATGGAGACATTATCTATATGGAACCAGATGCACCGTATTCACCGATCATAAAAGTCTACAACATATTCTCGATCAAAAAGAGCTTAACATGAGGCAACGCCGTTGGCTAGAATTGCTGAGTGACTACGATTGTGACATTCGTTATCACCCGGGGAAGGCAAACGTAGTGGCCGATGCGTTGAGCCGTAAGGAACGGATTGAGCCATTGCGGGTTCGAGCCTTAGTTATGACAATTGGCTTGGATCTTCCCAAACGAATATTAGAAGCTCAGATCGAAGCCCAGAAACCAGAGAATCTCGTGAATGAAGACGTAGGCGGTATAATCAGAAGGGATATACCCAAGGAAAGATTGGAACCACGTGCCGATGGAACACTATGTTTACACGGCAGGAGTTGGTTACCTTGCTATGGAGACTTAAGATCCGTGATTATGCACGAATCCCACAAGTCAAGTCTAAGTACTCTATCCATCCTGGTTCTGAAAAGATGTACCAAAGACATGAAAAAAGCTATATGTTGGCCCAATATTAAAAGCCGACATACTCCACATATGATGTAGCAAGTGCTTGACATGTGCAAAGGTCAAGACTGAACATCAAAGGCCATCAGGATTGTTAGTACAACCAGCAATACCCGACTGGAAGTGGGATAATATCACGATGGATTTTATCACCAAGCTCCCTAAGTCATCACAAGCTTTCGACACCATCTGGGTAATTATGGATCGACTTACAAAATCTGCTCACTTCTTACCAATAAGGGAGAATGACCCATTGGACAAGTTGGCAAGGTTCTACCTAAATAGGATAGTAGGAAGACACAGAATACCTATTTCAATCATCTGTGATCGTGATGGGAGGTTCACATCAAACTTCTGGAGATCATTTCAGAAAACGAAGCTTTGGTACAGACTGAGTTATGAGCACACTCGCATATCATCTAGAAACTGACCTGTGCAGTGCGAGAGGACTATTTCAAACTCTAATTACATGCTAACTTCTTGCATGAATCAATTTTCGAAAAGGTCGGGTTAAGCATTTACCATTAGCCAAATTTTCGTATAACAATAGTTATCACGCTAGCATAAAGACCGCACCTTATGAGGCACTTTATGGCTGAAAATGTCGATCACCTGTGTGCTGGGCCGAAGTTGGAGAAGCTCAACTGACTGGTCCAGAAATGATCCAAGAAACAACGAAAAAGATTGTCCTGAACAAGCAGAGATTCAAGCTGCTCAGGATCGACACAAGAGCTACCCGATTTAAAAGCGACAGTCGATGTGAGTTCAAAAGCTTGTGGGATATGTAAAGCACATGACTCTCGCTTGGAAAGGGGTTGTACGATTCGGTAAGCGGTTCCAGCTTAACCCGATGATGAAGTCTGGTACCTTTCAAGGTGTTAGCCCAAGGTTGGGAAGGTTGCCTACATGCTGGGACTTCCTCAAGAGTTAAGCAGGGTTCACCATACATATCCATTGTCAAACTCTGAAGAAATGATATGCTGACGAACCAATAACATGCGTTGGAATGAATTCACGTTGATGATAATCTCCAATTTGTGGAAGAGGCCCAATTGAAAGTCATGGAACATGAGAACAAACGATTAAAGCTGAAGCCGGATACCATTGGATAAGGGTTCACTTGAACCCTACTAGGAATGGGGTCCTCTTGAGTACACCTGTGAACATAAAAGATTCATTCAAAACAGAAGTACCCACAGCAGTTTCAAAAACCGAGCTTCCGTCATCCGACTACAAGGTCTAAGCTTATAAGAACAAAGCTCTTATAACGGGTTGGAGACTGTAACATTCCTCAATTTCAGGTCATTTATAAATTCAATTTATTTCTTCACGAATTTATCTTAGTCCGAACGCGATTACATTAATTTAACCCTTTTAAGCTAAATCACGTAGAACTAGAAATAATCATTCAACGAAAACGTTCGAGCAAACTAAATTAAGTTTAACGTCAACAAGTGTTATAATCATTAATTTAGAAGATAATTATTGACTTTGCACATTTTATTTTTATTGGTCACGTAAAAGGCTTATGTTTCGCAATAAAATACCTTTAGACACACCTTGGAAATACCTAGACTTACCTAGACTCAAACCAATACCTACTTTAAATCCTTAAACACAAAAATAATTCAATTCTTGTGTTAACAAGCCATTATGGCCGAATCTAGGTGAACAAAACCATGAACCAAAAGATACTTACACAAATCTTGTACAATATCCCTTAATTAAGACTTGTACCCTTATAATCTTAACAAGATTTTGAAAACCCTTCTTCCCTCCACAATCCTACACGTCCCATGTGCATAACAACTAACAAATCATCTAGAAAATCTCTTTAATATCGCTTAAGTACATGTACATCCTAGTTTAATTAAACATTGTACTTAATGTCTCTAAGTTAGCTTAATGTACATTGGGTAATAACCTCATTGGATCTCTTTTTGCTCTTGGATACCCATGGCAACAACACATATACACAAACCATGAGATCTTCACAAATCCTAGTAAATCTTGTACCATAATTTTGTAATTAAGGATGGTACTAGGAAGTATTATCAATACCATGGGTGACTAACTAGAAAACCATAAAAACCAACACAATAGGGCTCGGTTTGGCTTTGGATTAGGACTAGAGAACTAACTAGCTCATGAGCCTATATATACCCATCTACACTTGACATACAATACTTCTTGAAAACTCATAAACACACAAACACTCTAAGCAAACAAACCACCCTTATTTCTCCTCTTTGTTTTCAGATCATACCATAACCGAACCTAAACATGACCCCACAAAGTGCAAGCAAGCATTCTAAGTTATAATTTGGGGATCATTAAGCTCGAGTCATACGTTTAAGGGGTTAAAGGCAAGGAAGTACTCGGGTTCAAGCTAGGGCTTTAGGGGTGTAAACCACTTCGGTTTTATCTTCTAACTCGAAACAAATTACTAGGACTATTGTAAGTCGCGTTCAAAGCTTGTACACATTCATATTATAATTGTTTTCTTGATTTCTAGTCGATTTGGTCACGTTAGTTTGTATAAAACAAACTAACGTGGGCATGTGCATACTAAATGCAAAGCATGCATGTTATACGCACATATACTTACTCGTATACGACTTGTGTGGTACTAGAATATAATAAAACATGTAAAACGTAATTTAATGACAAGCTAAGGCTAAAGCGGTTTCGTCTAAGTGCAAGTGTGGAAACCAACGTGAATACTAACACTTACACACGAATTTTACGAAACCTACACGTAAACCTTTCACATAAATTTAATGGCTTAGCTTGGGAACGTATATACCAACTAATTGGATGTTTGCATGTAGTTAACGGTACCCATAAGAGTGCTAGACAAAATTGTTTTGAGTTACTAGTGACCAAATTATCATAACACAAGCCACACGCACCACAATGGACTTTTAGGTCCAATGTTGGGCCCTAAGACCCACGAACGGGTCACATATACTTCCAAGATGGGTTGCTTATGGCTTAGATACTAAATGGCAACGTGTGTAGCCCTAAACAAACATCAAATTATGGGCTTATTAATAGCTTAGGAGCTTAAAGGACCTAAATGAATTAAGCCTAAAGGCTTAACATACCATTCGGGTTCTTAAATGGCCCCAAGAACCCAATACCGAGAGCTTATTAACTTATTGAATAAGCCATACAATGAAAACAGCCTATTCGCGAGCTTATTAAGAATCTTACAAGCTTATTTGAAACTAATAAGAACTTTGACACAACCTAGGACCAAACTCGGACCCTTATCGGGCTTATTAGCCCACCACCGAGTCCAACGTAAGCGAATAAGCTCACAATAAGCTTGGGCAGCTTATTGGTGAACTTATGTAAGCTTAACGGGCTTAATGGACCTAAATAACACTAGTGGACCTTAATGGACCAAGCTCGACCCTTAAAACCCTATTCGAACTCTTAATGGGCCTGAAAGCCCAATAACGAGGGCTTATTTGCTTATGTAAATAAGCCGAACCAAAAACAGACCTAATGATGCTTATTAAGGCTATAAGATAAGTTGGACCATTTCATTCAAACCTTAATGGACTTTTAAAACCAATCGGGTTAGAGTTATTGGGCTAACAAGCCCAATAAGCTCGAATAAGCTCTCCCGAGCTTATTTTCAGCTTAACTGACTTAAATAAGCTTAATGAAGGCTTTTGTGCTTTTAAAATCCAAATTGGACCTTTAAATGGCTTATTGGACCTTAACGGGTCTAATAAGGCCCAATAAGTTCAATAAGCCAAAATAAGCTCATCTGAGCTTATTTATGAGCTGACAACAGTTTATATGACTTATTGAAACTTAATGAAATATAATGCCACTTGTTAGAACTTATTTGGAGTTAAAATGCGATTTTTACAAGTTAAGGAACTAAAAGTGTTAATTTATAAACTCAAGGGTTAAAAACTGACAAAACTATTTTAGAAAGGTCTAGGGACTGTTTTGGACATTCTGAAACTTAAAGGGGCTGTTTTAAACACATAAGGACCAAAAATATAATTTTGTAAAGCTGGAGGACTAAAAGTGTAATTATGAAAACCTAAGGGTTTAAAATGTAAATATTATATATTACCTAAACACAAGGGCTGTTTTGTAACTATAGAAACTTAAGGGTATTTTATAAAACAAAAGTGAATTTTATAATCACTTATAGCGAATCGGACGAAGTGTTTTCGAGCATTATACAATGTAAAATCTACGGATTTAAATAATAGAATATTTTTTATTAACATTTATAGTGTACAAGAATGTGTGAAATCATATACCTTCCCAAGAGCCATCAAGTGAATATAAATACATAAAACATGTGCACCACCACACAAGTGATAACGGTATATATAAACTAGTAAATTATTGTAGTTTATACATTGAGTCTTTAGCCTAAAAGCTTTATAGATAAGAATGCGTATTTACTTAGGTATTTGACGGTGTGATTCATTTACCGTGCTTGGATATATATTATCATTTCCAGAGAACTATTTACTAAGGTGAGTTCATAGCCCCATGTTTTATAATTTCTTAAATGATATACATCTCTGGGGTGAGAACATGCTTGTTTTACAAATTGGACGTAAGTGTATATTTTATACAATGATTACGTGTTTGCCTAAGTAGTGATAACCCACTAAGCCCTTTATCATGAACTGTCAATTACTGGAGTGTGAGCTGCGAAGGTCTATAAAATAGATCTATTTGTTTTTGACAATCCTTGTTCGGGTGATTTAGCTATCACGGGAAAAAAACATTTATACCATGTCGGATTTTGGGATCGTTAAGGGTTTAGAAACATCAATTCACGGGCAATTATTGGCAATCTATTTGCATTCATACATGTCGAGCTTTTGTGTCATGAACTTAGGAAAATGCAATTACTTTTTATGATGTTTGTATTTGTTGCTTAATCATACACTTGGAAATCTTGCGGTCCTACTATTGATTTACATAAACCTATGGATTCACCAACTTTATGTTGATATTTTAAGCATGTTTTCTCAGGTCAATAAGGCACGAGGTGCCCAGATACATTGGGGGTCACTCTTTGGAAAGAGTCAGTACTATAGATTTGGGCGTATTACATTTTGGGAACATTTGTTATAAACCGAAATCTTTACTTATATTGTCGAACAATTTGAAGCCATGAGCTTATGTAATGAACAAGTATTTTGTTAATCCAATGTATCTTTTAAAATGACACGTTAGTGGTCGTTCTCATATCTTGTGCTGTTGATCTATGAAGTAACGCCCTCGGATATTCAACATTCCGCTGCTACCCAGATTTGGGGGTGTTACAAAAAACACCATAACCATATGCACTTCAAAGCCATCTATCTATTTGATCTGAAATAATGTGGGTCTGAACGAGGGAAATAAGCGCATCCTACTGCTCTCTCTCTCTCAACCCCTCCCCTCGGATAATGTCACAACCACGAGCCATCACGCATGAGATGAATGTAATCACAGACCATCGGTTCAGATTCTTGATCCAAAGCCCAAACTCTAGGAAAAAGATCTTTCAAGGGACGAGTACCAATCTAAAAATCTTCCCAAAAATGAGTAGCACGACCATCTCCCACCTTTCTTTGAATAAAAGCATCCAAACATATTTTTTTGTCTAATTCGTGTGACACTTGAATTATAGACCCCCAAACCAATCCTCCACGCCTCGAACTCGAAATTCTAGCAAAGCCTCCATAATTACCAAAAAGAGATTTTATGTTTCTCACCCACAAAGCTAAAGGAGAATTCACAAAACCCCGTTTCCACTTAAATAAGAAGGCCCTATTAAACCATAAAGGCTTCCTATCCCCAATCCACCATGCTTCTTGCTAGCCATAGTTTTCCTCCATTGTATCCACGTAAGTTTTCTCTCATCCATTTCTGCACCTAAAAATAATTTATTTCTAATCGACTCGATGTTATTAAGCACCGTAGTAGGAGTTTTAAAAATACTCATAAGATATATGGCGATGCTTCCAAGAACAGATTTGAGAAGTGTCACCCGACCTCTAACCGAGAGAGTTTTAATCTTCCAATTAGAAAACCTTTTTTAAATTTATCAATCAGATCCTTCCAATCATTAACTTTAGACATTTTATTACCAATCGGCACCCCCAGATACGTAAAAGGAAGCGTACCAGCAGTGCAACCAACCCCATCCGCCACCCCTTTAACCTCCGCCTCTTGAACACCAATCCCAAGCAGACTACTTCTCAACAGAGTATCTCAACCTTTCAATTCGGATTTGTTGCTTTTTAGTTTAGGACAAATCGCATAAGAAGGTATCAGACTTTAGGTCAATTTAAGATTTAGGTATCTAACTTTATTTTTTCTAAATTTAAGGTATCAGAGTTATTTTTTGTGCAACGCGAGGGTTTTTTGACTTTTTAAAAGATGTTATTGGCGGCTGAAATGCTTAATGAATGTGATGCATTGTTATAACTGAGCATTTAAAAGTCATTTCGGCTAAAATCAAGACCAATAATCGCTTTCGAAAAGTGAAAAAACCTTATATTGCACGAAATATAGCTTTGATACCTTAAATAGAGAAAAACAAATTTGAGTATCTAAAATTTTAATTATTCCAAAGTGTTACACTTATGAGATTAACCCTTTAGTCTATATTTTGAGTTTCTTGTAGTGCAATAAATTTGGGGTTTCCTAATTAAAAAGACCACATTACAATTTGTAATTAGGGGTCAGTTTTACATATTAGTTCAAAAATATGTTTGACGATTAATGATGACCCTGAATTTGTGATATATTGTGCGTCTCAACTCATTATCTCTGTCTCCATTACTTTATAAAGTATTTAGCCAATTTTTAAAATTAAAAGTCTTAAAATTTTAAATAAAAAACATTTCTTTATTAGGAAATGTATATGTCTCTTGATAAATATAAGCATGTAAGTGTATTTATGTAGTCCGTTTCATAAAATCCAAATTCGTAACAGTCCATCTCAACATTTAAGTGTATTTATATTTATTTGTAACAGCCCATTACACACTATATAAAACCCCCTAAACAAATCAGAGACCATTTTTATTGGTATAAACACCCGAACTCACCCCAAACAAGCACACAACCCACATATTTACATTTATGTCTCTCTCTTTCAAACCTAAAACACCATCCGCCACCTGCATATGATACCGACTACCGGTGTCAACAACAACTAATTTTGCCGCCACTATTTTCAACAGCATGCGTCGTCACCACCACCGTTTTATATACTTTAGGTGGTTTTGGCCAGCTGTCTTTGGTTAAGGTGGTTTGGCTGGTAGTTTTGGTTTCTGTGTTGCGGTCGCGGTGTTTGTAACAGCTTCAAGTCTTCAATGTTTTGTACAATCCATTTAAGATAAAGGTATGTAACAGCCTAATAAATTAGACATTTGTAACTGCTAAAATTCTTAATGCCCGTTTTAAATACTAACAATTCACAAATTCACAACCTGTTCGTTAAGAACAGTAACACTTCAAAACTCCTATATAGAACTACCCCTCCTTATTTCACCTGCAAAAGTCTTCTCAATTTTCTCTCCAGTCAATCCATCATTTCCCATCCTTACTTTAGGTACTGTTCATGTTGGTTTATTAATGCTTTTTTCTTTGTCATCATGTGCATGTATGCGTAGTTAGAGTCATGCATGGTTGTGTTCATTTGTAAGTTTTGTATTACAGGTTCACATTTTCTACAGCGCTATTTTCTTTTTTCGTTTGTTTAGGTTTGAGTTAGGTTGGAGCTTGGGTTCTTAGCAGTGAATATTGGTCGTATGCTGCACATAAATGTTTAATGTTAGCAGATAAACTATTGCACCAAATCAAATTTGATGTTAGCTATTGTTGAGTTTGTATTTCATCTATTTAATGTTGTTATATGATTGGAACATTTGCTATATGCAATTGTTTAGTAGTATATTGTTATATTTTATATATATGTTTTCTCTCTAATTTTATACGTGTTATGTTTGTATTATTTTTGCTTTTTATAAATTGTTTTGTACAATCAATTTCTAAAATTAGAAATCTTAAAATTTTAAGTAAAAAAACATTAAGGTGTATAGATGTAGAGAAAAAGAAAATAAATTATGAAACATGGTGTGCTTTAGACTGGAGTTGATGACTGAGGAGAAAGAGTATGGAGAAGAAAAAATTAAGGTGTACAGATGTAGAGAACAAGAAAATAAATTATGAAGCATGGTGTGCTTTAGACTAGAGTTGGTATAAGGCCATACAGGTCAATAGTGAGTGCTAGATTTCTACATGAAAAAAGTCATTGAGATATGAACTATATGTGACTCCTTGACATGTTTAAAAAAATAATATGTAAAGAATTGAAATCAGATTTAATAATATTATTCATTCTATTATCACATTCTTTTTTTTTCTACATGGTCAATATTATTCTTAGAAATTAAATGTATAAGTTGTAAGCCCATTAAATATCTTTAATTGTATAAGTTGTAACAGCCCATTATTTGTAACAATCCATTAAATGTCTTAAATTCTTAAAATTGTAACGGCTCTTCAACTTGTAAGAGCCCATTTAACTTGAAACATCCCATTAAAACTACATTTATTGTAGAATCTCTTTCTATATACTTGATACTATCATTAGTTCAATTTTAACTCAATAGTCATTATAGAGCTGAAAAGTGTGCCATAAAAAATGTATTTTAAAAAAGGCTTTCGTCGGAAAATATAATCACACGGGTACTCGTCGCCGCATCGCGCGGGTACCCGACAAGTATAAATGAAGCTGGTTGACTATATCGATTAAAGGATGCTTTTAATGCATAACGAAGTATCATGACGGTTTTTATGCAAACACAGGATTTTAAATGCTTAATTAATATAGTACGCGATGTTTTTATATTGTGAGGAAGGTCTTTTTGGAGAACTCATTTAGATGTTTATATATTGTTTTAGACGTTGCTAGATCGAGATGGTTAATTACGTCGAATAACTTCTCATAAGTATAAAAATCAAACATTAAAATAGTTTTGGTTTGTGACAAGGGCTCCTTAAAAATCCACACAAGTTTGCTTATGAGTTTTAGAGGCTTTTTAAATGACGTAGAAAATGTAAACACTTTTTCGCCTATTTGACAACCATTGCACTTCCCTACAAAAATAAAAACTATTCGTGGTTTGTAAACCCGTCTTTATTTGGTTCAGTTGAAAAATCATTAAATTCAACAATTATCTTACTTAAACTATTAAAAATAACTAAAAAAAAAAATTAAACTATCATATAATAAAGTAATTTTGCCGGTTTTATCCCTTTGCACATTTCTCCCTCTCTTTTTTTTCTCTGTTTCTACGGCCACCATTCTATACCGCGGCGGACCGCCGTCTCCACCTTTCTTGCATGGTCCTTTCTTGAAAAATATTATATAAAAAAATACCCTTCCATTATAAATTTAATCATCAAGACACATTTTTGATGATCAAAAGCAAAACATTTCAATATTCACCCATTTTCATAATTTTCAAGAATGATTCAATAACAAATTCGCCAAAACGGAACCGTTTATAGAAAAACACTAAAGAATTTCCAAGGAAAAACCGGACGAGGCGGGTTCCGCCGTTGAAACGATGGCGGGGGAACATCGTGAAAAAGATCCTTTAGCACGACCTATCAATTAGCGGATCAAAAATTATATAAAAAAGAGGCAGAGTTTTGCATGCAAATTTAAAAAACAGAAATTGTTACGAGTAAAAAACAAGGGGGGAACGGAAAACAAAGCTTGTGGTGGCTCTTATTACGAAAGCGGCTCGTGCTAGTAACGGGATCCTTTACGAAACGTACCCACCCACGGTTCGAATTATAGAACGATACCGGAACAAGATTTTGGATAAGGTCTTCAAATGTTATTAATTGTTCGAGCTAATGGGATTTTGAGGTTTATACTATTATCCTGCGGCCCCCCTAGTGCGAAAAAATGCAGTTACTACGATTGGATAATTTAATTGGTTAATTGTGTCGTTGGGCTTCCTACGTGTTCGGACTTCCGCGGATGAGCGGGATGTTGAGTATGTCGGGGTTTGCCTCATATTTGCCTGCGAAAAACGAGGCCTATCTATTGTTTGGTTTGGGAAAAATTCGCCATTCTTTGTTGTGGGGAAACCCTCGTATGGGACCGGGCCCGGACGCTGCAGCCATCGCTGGTCTTCGTTGGGCCCGCCCGGGATATAATGAGGATATAGAAAAAATTAATTATTGAGAAGGCGGGTTGGCTCCTCCGCTTTTTGATAACTAGCAAGTAAGACGGGGCGGAAATGGAAGGTTCAAGAGAGTGCGGTTAGAACTAAATTGGGGTTTTTTGCTTGCTTATGACAAGATAATAAATTGAACCAATTTATCAATTGGCAAGGTTCATATGTCCGGTTTTTTGTGGAAAAATTTTTACTGAAAGGAGCGACATATGAAGGTTCAAATTTGGTGGGGTGGGGGGCCGTTGGCGACAATAATTTACGCCACAGCGGGGCGGGGAACCTACGCATTGTATAGGGACCATTTTCTTACAAGCTAACATATTCGGTTGCTATCTGTTAGTCTTGTGGAGTGTCATTTTATCATTACGAAAACAAATCGAGAGAGCATAGCAAGTATCTTACTATTGTTTAGTAAAAATAAAAATGGCATCTTTTACTCACGCGCTTCTTATGGCGGTAAAAAATTTCAGTTAATGAGATTAAACAAACAGGGAACAAGATGATGAGGGACAATTGTTTCATTGTTGGCGCGTTCGGGTGGTCTTGAGTGCCGGCGATATACACATTGCACCTGCCACCCAAGTTGTGAGTGTTTAGGTCGCCTCAAACAAAGACGAAGGAAAAGGGGTAGAAGGACGTGTTGCGATTGCCGGAACTCATGAGCAGTATTGGCAAGTCGTCAGAAGTAAGCAAAGCTAGCAAATTATTAAGGCAGCACAACATATTAGTACCGTAACTTACTTCAGTAGTGGAGGCACTGTATTATAGGGCGAGGGAATTTGGAAGATGATACTACAAAAGCTTGAAATGAAGGCGGATGGCGGTCGCGAGGGCCTTATGGACCACCCTATGCGCAAATTATTTTACCAGATGTAAAACCATAACTGAATCATCGAGAAACTTTTTTGTTTCGCGGGGTTTACTGTTGGGAAAAGGTGAAAAGATGTAGGTCAAGTACAATTCAGCAATTGGCCTTGATGGAAATAACTACAGAGGCTGAAACGTTCACGCTGAATTGAGGACGTTCAGCTTTGAAAAGCCAACCTCAACAAAAACCAGCTCGTGAGGTTTTTGTGGATAAAAGCTGGCTTTAAAATAGTTTATTAAATAGAAGGAAATCTGGTCTTCTTTTCTACCAAGTAATCCAATTCCTAGGTAACCTTTGGCCTCGGACTTTTTTAGGGCCACTGAGAAGAAAAGGTTCCTCCCTCCTCATGTAAGGTTTATTAGACCGGAGAGGGAGAACTCAGGTTTGGTATTTGTCTGCAGGAAGCGGCTAATAGTCATTATGTAAATTTTTGCCGTGCTACGGATAGACTATTTTTACCATGTGGGGGGGGACCATTTGCAAGGCCATAAATTAAGGCTGGCGGCGCTAAAAACAACTTGATTCAACTAGCCAATATTTCTTGTTGGGGAAGAAGATGCTCAATTCCAGGGGGGCCGTGGATTCCTCCTTTTGCTACTCCTTGCATTAAGCATGTAACCCGATTTAGTGAACATTAGCTCAAAAGAAGGCGTTGCATATTGTGCTTCAAATTTGCAGCCCAAACTAAGGGGGAACAATTGGTGATAAAAAAACACGGGTATTTTTTACCAATCGCTTGTTGATGAAGCCAAACAAAGGATTGGTATTTTTTCAATCTCGAAAAGGGGTCTTTTTAATCTTCATGTTATGTATTATTATGGTCGGCTCTCTTTTTCTTTTCTATTCCCAGGCGTGGAATATACATAGAACTTAATACATTTAATAGTTGTTTCATTCTTTGTGTTTTAGATTCATATATCATTTTAATTCGATGGTTATAGCTGTAAAAAAAGGTGTACGTGCAAAATTTTGAGCCTCCTCTGTAGCAAATTACTATTATTAACTTGATGTCTTGATGGTATGTCTCAAAATCCTAAGTTTCTAATATTGTTATGTTTCACTTTATAATCCGTGAGAAATTTAAAATTTTATTTCATTGTTTCGAAAACTTCTATATTTATTATTTAGTATGGGAAAAACAAATTCCAATAGGCCTAAAAATTACTAAACAATAAGTGCAAGAACGATAAACAATTTATATAATAATAATCAAAGCCTTTTTTTTATAAAGAATTTTTAAACACGGTTTGCATTAAAATTAGTTCTGATCGTTGTCTCATCACACGTTCGCTTAGTATTTTTTGGGATGTAAAATATTCATAATATGGGCCGGTTAGGAAAAGAAAAACTCTTTATGGAGAGTTAAAAACATTAACACAGTCAAAAAAAAACCTTAAAAAAAACGGTTTGTCAAAAATTTAATGCTCCTCAAATGGTATTTAATTGACTTACTCTTACAATCTAGCAATTTTACTAGCCATTAATGTCTTTGGCATTAATTATGAATTGATAAGCAAAGTTCAAATTTTTTTAAACACATTTCATTACAAAATTTGATTTTAAATCAAATTATCATTTGAAACGTCGGAGTTATCAATTGTAGGGTTTTTAGTAATGGGCCAATTTAGCTCCAACACACCGGCCCAAAATAAAAAAAAAATTCGGCCCAAAATAAAAAAAAAAAATTTAACAAAATGAAACCTAGGACTTTTAATATTTACGGACTTTTTTATTTTTTAATTAAACTTTTATTTATCAATATATTTTAAAACATTTTCTATCTATATATTACACTCAGATAATAAATAACCCTGCGTAAAGATTCTTGCATTGCGGAACAAAACGGATGCCCAAATATTGCAATGTTCCTTGTTATACGCACGATTTTATAAAAAAATGTTTAAGTTAAAATTTAAATAGAAAAAAGAATAATTATAAAAAAACGTACCCTCGACTTTTTTAACTATTTAACGGGTTTTTTTTTAAATATAACACATATCTATAGGGAGAGGTCATTCGACCAAAAAAAATTACCACGGAAAAATCTTCGAAAATTTGCGAAAACAAACGACTAGAGCCCAATAATGGCAAAAAAAAAAATATCAAATTATTAAACATGAGACCGAAAATAAAAATAAACCCGTTTCAGAGCAAAATTACAAAATAAAAAAATAAAAAATAATGGGTCCGCAACAACACGCGAAACAAACTTTACTTATCAAAATATAAGGAACATTATGTCTACCTATTCTTTTCCAGAATAATAAAAATACCCGCGGTACAAGATCTTCGCATTTGCGAAACAAAAGGAAAACGCCACAATATTTGCAGTGCTTTGATTTACGCCAACGATTTTATTAACAATTTGACACATTTAATTTTAATTAGAAAAAAAAAAAAATTTTACAATAAACGAAACCCTGGTCTTCTAACTATTTTACGTTTTATTTTTTTTTTTCTTATATATTAACACATACTATCGAGGTCATTTCCGACAAAAAATATACCCACGGCAAAAAGAATCTTCGTATTTCGCGAACAAACGAGCCCATATTGTATAAAAAAAAATCAAGTTATTAAACATGAGGACCCGAAAAAATAAAAAACCGCGCAAAATTAAAAATTGATACTCTACAATTAGCATTTATAGCCATAAGTCTTGGCATTAATTATGATTGATAAGCCAAAGTTCAAATTTTTTTAAACCATATCATTACAAATTTCTAATCAATTCAATGTTTCCTATATTATATGATGGCTACTTTTAAGATTCTTCTTTGTTATCCCCTGTTCTTCATTTGTATTTAAAATGTTCATGGTTGAGCTTTAAAACACGCTTCGAAGGTTTTATTCGGTGAAATTTGAAAGGTTAGTTTGTGTTATGTAATTTTAATAAAAGAATCGTGTCCATCTCTCTATTTTATTTAGTGTCAATTTCCATTATCTATTAATGTTAATTTTAGGTGTTGATGCTTTGTCTGTTCAAAAAGTTTACAGTGGGTTAGTGGAAATGCTTCAACCAGATAAATATGGTACCTTTTACAAAGGTATAGATAGTTTCGTCACTTTCTTTTAGTTTCAAAGCGTGTGTTTTATTTTTTATTTGTTCGGATATTGTCAATATTATTACTATAGAAGTGAAGTATCCCCCACTGACGTGTTCGTTGAAATGCTTGTGAGAAACTTGAATCTTTGTGTGTTAGTTTCTTTACAAACAATTAGATTAGTTTGGTGCTTTCAATTGCAATTTTGTTATATATGTCACATGTGTGTTTTGCTTGAAGTTAATAGGGTTAATACACAAATATGTTACTAAAGTTTACCAAAATGTTCACCTAAGTTACTAAAGTTTATTTCGTTACAAATAAGTTACTCAAGTATACAGATTTATCATTTGGGTTACTGAACATTTAAAACAGTTACAAAGAGGTTTACGGATTTATTTTTTGGGTTACTGAACCTTTACAAAGAGGCTTATTATTTGGCTTATTTACCCTTAAAAAATTCACATGTATACTTGAGTAACCTTTTTGTAACCAAAAAAACTTTAGTAACTTAGGTGAACATTTGGGCAAACTTTAGTAACATTTTTATGTATTAACCCAAATTAATAAATAGTTTATCTATCCATGTTGAAGCATAAATCATAAAACAGTGATTAGATTAATAAAATTCAATGCTGGATTTGTATTTGCGAAGAATGACACAAAGCTAGACCAAATCTGAAGCGAGTGTAAGAAATACTACCACAAGCATTTGTTTTACTAGGGGTGTTAACGATCCGAGTCGAGTCGAGTTTCAGCCTAAACGAGCTCGGCTCGTTTAATAACTACTCGGCTCGAGCTCGACTCGAGCTCGAATAAACTTTTATAAGTTAGCTCGAGCTCGAACAACTCAAACTCGAATATATTTATATCGTTCGAGCTTGAGCTCGAAGCTCGTTTGATTTTTTTTAACAATTATACTAATCGGCTTATTTATTAACTCGAGCTCGAGCTCGAAAAAGCTCGTTTGCGATTACAAAAATAGTTCATGCTACAAACTTAATTTTTTTTTAATTATGATAAAACTCAGTAATTTGCATTAAAAAATGCAAGAGAGCTGCAATATTGGTACTTAAATTTTTTAAATTACAACGTTAGATGTAATCTATGAAAATGGAAATGGGTCTTTGTTTTATAGGGACTCATATCTCTCCACTTTCTTATCTTTTTCAATGTGGGATAGATAAATTTGCTTTTATACTTATAACTCTTAATCAAAGGTATAATATACGTTCTTTATGACAAATTTACGCTTACAAATTTACCAACTAAACTAATTAACAATGTTAAAACACTTAATCTTACAATCATAAGTTAATACCTAATGTAATTAAACAAGTTACTAAGATTTACAAAAAACATCTACTGAAAAAAGAAGATACGTAAACGAACATAAAGAGCTATTATTTAACACATGCATATTTTTATCATTATAAATCCTTAGTATACGTATTTTACTTTTTTATATGCACGAGTGTTAGAAAGAATATAGTAACACAAACATTTTGTATTTTCATCGGTTAATTTTAAACTTTTGAACTTCATTGTGATTTCTTTTATTTTGAATGTTTTTTGTTTGGCCCTGTCATGGTAGTTAGATGATGATTTTGTTCTTGTGTACAAAATCTATTTGGGGGTTCTAATTAACCGAATATTTTTATGTTTTTTATACGTTTTGGTTGTACACGAATCTTAATAACTTATGAATGATTGGTGCAATCTTGTAAACTAAGTTATTGTGGATTTCAATCATATTTGATCATTTGTGGATTTTAGCCTGATGGCTGAAACCATGTTGTGCTCCCAAAGTTGAACTAATGTGGGATTATAATATGCCAACTCTCAAAGTCCGATCAGATACACATTCCTGCAATATTTATCTGTCACTTTTTTTAAAGATCCTTGAAGGTTAAGGTGTTCCAAAATTAAATAAAGACAATTGGGGCAATGTATTGAACAAATTATAACTATGCCATCCACAACACAACTTGACTTTTGTGAATTGAGGAATTCTCTCTACCACCTCCACCAATTTCTAGAGGTGTTAGGGAGTCGGTTTAGTTGTCATTTTTAGAAGACAATGCTTGACCATAGTTTATCAAAGTCTACAGGTCGAAAGGATTCTTTGTTGTTGTTGATTTAGGCAGGAGTCTCATGATATAACCATTTGAGTAAGACTTATGTATATTTGATTTGTAAAACATTTAGACTATTATTATTGGTTCTATAGGTCACATAGGATTATCATATGATAACATGTTTCCACAGCTTAAACATCCTATAATCTAGTGATTCTTTGTTCCAAATAAGTATGTTCTTTGTGTGCTTGCATAACCTTGATTTCTATATTGCTTTTCTTAGTGGGTTTGTATTGGAAAGTGCTCGTATCATAGTAACTTTGTTATTTATATGTTAATCTATGCACATCATACGAGATCCCTTTGGTGGTTTTCCATTGCGTTCTTCGTGTCAATAAGTGTTATTTAGCTGTTAAATCCCAATATTTTGATATGTGGCAATCATAACCGCACCTTGGTACTTGCTTTAAACAATCAAATAAAAACACTTGATTCGTAACAATTACGTGGGGACCTTGACGTACCAATCCCCTAACTACACTGATAAGTGTATACTTTACTTGAAATAGTGTTTTAGTTAATGGGAACTTTAAGCTTCATGGGAACGCCAACAACTATCGTGAAACTGAGTGACTACTATTTTAGTTTATATCGAGATATGACTGGCAACGACGTGCAACGATGTCTTATCACATGTGTGTATTTATGACACTATGAATTTGCGTAAAATTTGTTTGGTTCTATGTAATTTCTTTATCAAGAAAGAAACAAATATTGACTCATGTCATTTATCTTAACCGTCTAAATGTATGTGTTACCTAGTCAAAAAACAATCTCACCTCTCAACTTACTAAATGTTTAGTCTTTTAATGGATGTATATTTGATGTTAAGTTTAAACCATTTTTAGCGTAATTTAATTATAGGTAAGATCATTTTCTTGAGCCTCATCGAATATGCGGTTCACCATCTTAAAATATAACTTTAAGTATCAATTTTTTTTTTAATTTCTAACTTAAAATAAACTCATATCAATATACATAAGATCAAAATAATTTTGATATAGTAGTAATAACAACAACATAAAACTTGTTCACTGGTAGTAACTTGTTGAGAATTTAAAGTATGATCAAAATTTTTAAAAGCTGATATTAAATAAAAAGCCTTCAAAAGCTTTAAATGGAGTGCCACTTGCGACACTACACGTTCTTTACTATCGTTTACCGTTGAGCCAAACTAAGATTGTAAATATATTTTAGTTTGTTTAATACTTAAATCTATTTTGTTATAGTTTGATTTGTTTCATAAATATAATTCGTGGTATTATCTACTGATAAATTCTCTTAGGTGTTGTATAATCATATAGTAAAATGACTCAGTTAGTAATATAAACAAATATTAACAATTGTGACTCAAACATACATTTACTTGATTTCTATATAAAAATAATATAGTAATTTTTAAATACATAATTTATAAATCTTAGATGTATAGTGATTTCTCAGTGATAATATTCTTACTTGTAGTTGTGTATGTTTATAGGTATTGGATAAAAATGTATCCCACCCATTGAAAAAGAGACATAAATGAAGAAAGGATGGAGGGCTATAAAAGTAAAAGACCAATTAAATAATGAATATAAACTTGAAATGTCTACTATTTTTTTTTTGAACGGCGACTTTATTAGAAACACTAGCAAGGAGCTAGAAAATTGTTAGTTACACTATTAAGTTTAAATTATTTTATGAACGCTTATAGAAACATCTAAAATAATATTTTAAAAATTAGCTGTTTGGCTCGATTAGCTCGTTCGACTCGACTAGCTCGTTTAGCTCGTTCGACTCGCATAACTAAACGAGCTTTCGAACGAGTCGAGCTAAGTATTAGATTTAAAAGCTCGACTCGTGAAACTAATCGAACATAATTTTTTGTTTGAACTCGACTCGAGCTCAATAATTTTCAAGCTCGACTCGAGATAAACGAGCTCGAGTAGCTCGTTAAAAGCACGACTCGTTAACACCCCTAACTGTGACTATCTCTCATCAAAGTTTTGTTTTCATGCTCTATAAGAATTCTTTATATGCAGGTACTAGCTCAATATCAACCACCTTGCATTGCATATCGATAAAGTGATTGGCGTGGGAGAGTTCTTACTACTGTGGAGTAGCCTTTTTGGCCGGGATGTCGGTCAGTACAAATGGGACTTTGACTGATTCGACAATAGGCAACAACAAAACTCACATTTTGGAAAGCGTACGCGACTTACCAAGGGGTTTAATCTGAGTAACCAAAAGGTTTTTTAAATAAAAGTAGACCGATAACCCTTTGCCTACTCTTGTGAAAGTTGAGGTGTCGTGGTCACTTCGAAGAGGGTGTATCTCTATCTGTCGGTTTTTATGAAGAATGAAATATTTCGTAGTGCGAGCGTTTAACCAAACAATCCTGATTGAATTATTTCACACAAATTTCACTAGATATACAAAATCATTGAGTTATTTCTTCCATGTCTGCCGTACTTTTACATTTTGTGTATTTGAGAATATGGTTGTAATTTTATTAATGAAATTAAAGTTTATGATAACTATAAAAGCATTCTTATATTTTTATACATTTTATTTATTACTCATTTTTTCATTTAAACCGTCAATTTTTCCACATGTTAAGATTTTGTATGTAGGAATATTACTCTAATTTTTTTTATTTTTTTTACATCTTTAATATTGTGGTGCGGACTTTGGAGCTTGACTTGGAATACTTGAGTGAGCAGGTGTTAGCTTATATATTTCTTACACTACAAGAAAAATGGTCTATTGAGACACCTAAAAAGGTCCTAATACAATAGCTAATGGGACTTTTGATTTTATAGGACGAATATAAATGTGTCCTCTATAAGAGGGTTGTAATAGGTATTTAGGACGCTTTTTGACGACCTAAGAAGTACTATCTTTATAAAACTAAGTTTTTAGTCCTATAATGTAGTTTTATGCAAACACAAAGTGAGTGCTAGTAGACTAGAATATAGGACACTTTATGGAGTCACAATATCCACATACATGATGTTTCATTTAAGAGCACTGGGAGTCGTGGTGCCATAGGCTCGTGCCATAGAGAAAAAAGTAAGGAAAATGGAGTTTGGCACCAGATTTGGTATGGCACCAGAATTCAGTGGAGTGGTGAGCCATAGCCGAGAGGCCTTGGCACGAACCATGGAGTGGTGAGCCATAGCCAAAACTCGTGCCATAGGGCTAATTTTTCAAAAAAAAAAAAAAAAATACTATGGCGTCGGCTGTTAGCTAACAGCCGAGAGGCCTTGGCACCAACCACGGAGTGGTGAGCCATAGCCAAAACTGGCGCCATAGCTTGGCACCAAGCTAACAGCCCACCACTCCTTTTGCTCTAAGGACATAAATGGGCGCCCTAAAAGACTACAATATAGAACACACTATCTTGTCACAAAATCTATGTGCCAGACATGGGCATCCTAAGAAACTATATAGGAAGGACCTCTTGTATTACAAGATCCCATGTATGCATGTATTAGTGAAATTGTTATTTTGCTCAAACAATCTTTAAATATGAACAATAAGTCACAAACAATTAAAGAAGAAAACCATCATCATTCAAATGATCGCATTTGATACAAATGTCAACTTAATACATACAAAACATTATATTACTATCATTCACAAGAAGCGATATAAAGTTGTAATTAAATCAAAGAAATAATAATATGCTAACGGTTAAACAAGAATATTCGTTGAGAAACTCAAGAAACAATCTATTACTATTGTTTGCAGGCTGAACTTCTTTGAGATTTTTTGCTATGATCCCAATCCACCTACGGTCAAAAATCCTACAACATGTATACATACTGAGAGTTTAGTAAAGATCATGGTTTTCATAGGCAATTCCAAGTTATAAATAATATTTACCTTACCAAAATGATTAGGACCATAACCATAGATTAGTACTCTGTAGGCAACGTCAATATTATCAGATAACTTATCCGGTCTTACTTAAAGACGTTAATCGTCATACATCTCATTTTGAATATACAAATATCACCTGAACAAAAAGAAATTTAAATAGTTACACATATATTTTATACCTTTACACAATCTAACATTATTCTTTTCTAATATGATTTCAAAACTATTCTAATTTTAGGCCAGCTAGATATTTACATCTTGCAAATGCAAAGTACTTCATGAAATGATAAAATCCTATATTCTTGTTTGGGTAGGGGTTGAGCATACTCATTAGGACAAAAATGTATACAGTTCCATACTTCTCGTGTCAAAATATAGGAACAAGTTGAGCGCTAATTCTTATTTGCCACATTTAATTAATACGTAAATGTAATTATAATGCCACACAAAATCGTTAATAAAGAAAATGAATTGCGCTAATAGCTTAAAGATGCAGTTCACGTTAATTCATAAATACTAAACTAATTGGCTCGTGATGCCACTGTTGGAATTTAACAATCAAGTTAACCATTAACTCTAACGAGTACGCAGCGGATATGGATCTAGTATAGTACAAATAATTAACATACTGATAAAACACATAAAGGAACATGAAACATAAATAGAATACTAACCCTTGATGTCACCCGCAAGAATCACAAACCGAATGAACGAAACTAGTGACTAAGTGGTCACCTCTACGAGTGCTCACACAAACACGTAAACAAGCACGCCCGGATGCTAGTCCAAACTCCACGTATTAACCAAACAACACTTGTATACCAATACCCGAGATCCTGATCCGAAAACAAAACCAAAAACCCTCTTTTCTGTTCTGTCCGAGATCACAACTATACCCGAGATAAAAAGTCAGTGTCGTCCGATATCGGACAAGCTTAAGAAAGCTGTTTGTCCGAGAACGATCAGAAAACACTAAAATGAAACCAACAACCTGTCACGCCTTGACAGATTATAAGACCAAGAACCAGTGGATGCTATATCACAATAGGATCACTAAATCACTTGTGAACACCTGCAAACCACAACACGATGATCACAAGTGCAAGACAAAAGCTAGGAACCCTAACTTAGGGTTTATAGATTTCGGTTTGAATGAAAGGGAGTATGAGAATCTAAAACCCACTGAAAATCGATCACCAAAAGCCTCACAAGGAACAGAACCGAATTACAGAAAGTTGTGTAGGGTTTCAACCGAATTCGGTTATGCCTTTGCTACAGTACAACCGAAACCTTGACAATATGTAAACCAATACTATAAAGCCTCTGGAAGTGATCTTGGGTTCGAATCTCTAACGGAATAACCCAATCACAATCAACCGAAATAGGAGGCTGTTTTAGTACCAACCGAATTACACAACTGTTATGATTAGGGTTTTTGATTCGGCTGTTTTGGAGAGGAGAAGGAAAGGCAGAGATTTGTGTGATGTGGGATATGATGTACCGAACAAATGAGTGAGGGGATGAAGGTTTATAAAGCCTTCAAACCCTAATTATGATAAGACTCAAAAACTAGTGTTTTAGTGTTATCATAATTATCTCTCTAATCCTTATCACTTTTCCCTTCTCCTTATCCCCACATACATCGAACCTAGACCTTCTCTAGAACCTTCTTAACAGCCGGCCACTCACAAGGACAACCAAGGTTCTTGTCTTAATCGTTCGTGTCCAAACGGTTTACATTTAATAGTTTTCGTGAAGTTAAAACGTACTCTAAATGTTTTATCGTGTGTGCCCCCAATAGGCTCACACACTCCTAGTTGTGTATCGCGTATCCAACTAACATAAACCAACAGGTGACAGTTATGTGAATTTGCTTGATGGATTACTATGACAACAAGAACATCAATCACTGGAAGTTGAATAACAAAACATCCAATA
>BQNB010066750.1:0-34446 GCA_026074375.1 Tanacetum coccineum | reverse complement strand
TTTGGGTCCAAGCTTACCTCCGTCCTGAGCATGACTTGCTTCGTTGCTGCGGTAGACCATATCACCCGGCTTGAAACTTGTGCCGCGGACTCTTGAGTTGTAATATTTTTCCATCTTTTTCTTGCTTTTTGCTTCTTGTATTGCTGCTTGCTCCATTCTCTCTTCTATGAGGTCCGAGTTGATTTCTAGGGCTTCGTTTTTTTTGCCGAATCTATCTCCGCGGTCCGGAGTGTTGGCATGCCTATCTCTGCCGGGATGACAGCTTCCGTGTCGTAAGTTAGTGAGAACGGTGTTTCCCCATTACTTGACTTGATCATTGTACGGTGGGCCCATAGGACATGCGGAAGCTCTTCTATCCAATCTTTGCTTCTTTCATCAAGCCTTGCCTTTATTCCTTCTCCTAAACTTCTATTTGCTCTTTCAACTAGACCATTCGCTTGCGGGTGTTTCACGGAAGCGAAGCATTGACGGATGCACAGTTTCTCACACCAATCTTTAAATGGATTATCACGGAACTGCTTTCCATTGTCTGATATAATTTCCCCTGGTAGGCCGAATCTGCAAACAATGTTGTCCCATACAAACTTCTTTACTTGATTGCCGGTGATGGTTGCAACGGCCTTTGCCTCAATCCATTTAGTGAAATAGTCGATAGCGACAATTAAGAATTTGACTTTACCTGGACCTTCCGGGAAAGGTCCGGCTATGTCTATCCCCCATTTATAAAACGGCCATGGAGACGTGATGGGGGTTAAGTTCTGCTGCGGATTCCTTGGGACGGGGCGGTGTATTTGACAGTCATTGCATTCCCTTATCAAGTTCCGTGCATCCATATGCATTGTTGGCCAGTAATATCCTGTTCGGATTACTTTGGCAACCACAGATCTGGGACCGGAATGCATGTTGCATGGCCCTTCATGTATTTCTCTTAAGACATAGTTTGCTTGGAGTGGTCTGACGCACCGGAGCCATGGTCCTAAAAAGGATTTCTTGTATAGGGTTCCATTGATCATGACATACCTGGCCGCTTTCCAACGTACTGCTCTGTCCTTCTTTTTATCCTCCAGAAGGATTTCTTTTGCCAAGTACTCGCATATGGGCATCATCCATGTGTTGCCTTCTTCTTCTACTACGTCGAGAATTTCTTTTTCATTCTTATAATGAAATTTTTTTTTTATTAATTTTTTTGAAGGACTTTTCCTTCAATTTTCCACGTAAGCACTGTTTGTTAAGAGCGCGAAGCTCGTGGACCACTTCTGTTTAGGCGTCTGCTTTTCTTGTTTTCACTTCGTAGGTATGGTATCTGTTTGATGGAAAATTCCTTGAAGCTTTTTGCGAGTGCTTTTACTTTGTTTAAGTACTGAACCATGCCTGACTCTTTGGCGATGTAAGAGCCGTTGACTTGATTGGCCACAAGTCTTGAGTCAACATGTGCTTGCAAGTTCTTTATACCCATTTGTTCTGCGATCCGGAGACCGGCTATTAATGCTTCATATTCGGCTTCATTGTTGGTAGCCTCGAATCTAAACCTCATGGCATATGTGAATTCTGCTCCTTCCGGATTTTTTAGTATTAGTCCTGCTCCGGAGCCGTCTACGCAGGACGAGCCGTCCGTGAACAACGTCCACGGCTCCGGTAGTACTTCCGGTTCTGCCATGAGTTCGTCCGGAGACTCTTCTTCCGGTCGTTCCACAATAAAATCTGCCAATATTTGGCCTTTGATTGCGGTTCTTGGTCTATATTGGATGTCATATCCTTCTAGCTCGAACTTCCATTTCAGCATTCTTCCAGATATTTCCGAACTTGACAATAGTTGCTTTATTGGTTGATTTGTTATTACAACCACCGTGTGTGCTTGGAAGTATCTTTTCAACCGTTTGCTTGCACTGAGCAAGGCTAAAACCAACTTTTCCATAGGAGTATAGTTGACTTCCGGGCCTCGTAGGGTGCGGCTTACAAAGTACACTGGTATTTGCCTGCCTTCCCTGTCCGTCATCAAGACTGCGCTGATAGCTTCTTTTGCTGCAGCCAAGTATATGATTAATTCCTCATGTTCCCTTGGTGCGGTCAGTGTTGGGAGCTCTGCAATAAGTTTCTTCATCTGCTTGAAGGCCTCTTCGGCTTCCGGTGTCCATTGAAAATCGCTCTTTTTTGTGCATTTTTTCAAGGTTTTGAAAAAGGGTAACGATTTTTCTGCTGATTTTGACAAGAATCTGTTTAAGCTTGCTAGTTTTCCGTTTAGCTTCTGCACGTCCTTGATGCATCTCGGAGATGGCAAGCTGAGGACTGTGTCTGCTTTATCCGGACATGCTCTCAACCCGTTGGTGCTTACTTTGTAACCTAAGAACATTCCTTCCTGCATTCCGAAGGTGCATTTCTTTGGGTTTAATTTCATGTTTATTTGTCGAAGGGTTTTGAATGTTTCTGTTATGTCTCGGATGATTTCTTCTTCCGTGTGGCTCTTTATAACCAGGTCATCGACATATACCTCTAGGTTACGTCCAATCTGCCTTTGGAATGCCTTATCCACTAAGCGTTGATATGTTGACCCGGCATTCTTTAAACCGAACGGCATCTTAGAATAGCAAAATATCCCTTGGCTTGTTATGAACGCCGTTTTTTCTTCATCCTCTTTTGCCATCTTAATTTGGTGATACCCCTTGTATGCATCCAAGAAGCATTTGAAAGGATACCCACAGAGGGACTCCACCTTCCAGTCTATTTCCGGTAATGGATAACAATCCTTGGGGCACGCGTTGTTTAGATCTTTGAAGTCTACACACATTCGCCAGGTTCCGTCATGCTTTTTGACCATTACCGGATTGGAGAGCCAACTGTGATAATGGACCTCTTTCATTATTCCGGCGTCCACTAATTTTTCCACCTCTTCTTGGATTATCTTATTTCTTTCCGGTGCCTGTCCTCTTTTCTTTTGCCTGACTGGTGAATATCCCTCCCGGATGTTCAAGCGGTGTTCCGCGATGTTTCGTGGGACGCCCGTCATATCCGCTGGCTTCCAGGCGAAAATATCCAAGTTTTGTTTGAGCAAGGAACATAGTTCTTTGCGTCCCTTTTCTGTTAATGTTGATCCTATGGCAATTGTCTGTTCAGGGTATTCCGGGTGGATTGCTATGTTTATTTTCTTTTTCAGTACTTGGTTTTCTGCGGGAGCCTGGATGCTAGGTCCGGAGATCATAGCACATTCCATAGGAATGATTCTGCTGCTCTGTAGCGTTACCGTGCCTCCTTTGACAGGAAATTTTAACATTCCATGCGTTGTTGATGGTACGGCGTGGATTTTCCTTATGCCCGGCCTACCTATTATTTCATTGTGTTGGGATGGTGACCCGATAACCATGAAATTCATCCATGCGAAGGTGGAGTGTACTTCATCACCTATTTTGACTAGCAAGACTATCTGGCCTAGTGGCCAAATGGTCTCTCCACTGAATCCGATAAGGTGAGTGGTAGCCGGAACCATTTGATCCCTTATCTCTTTGCGGAGTTTTACGAAGCAATGTTCATACAAAACTTCTGAGGATGCTTCGCCATCAACATATACCCTATGCACAAAATGCCCACCCATTTCGGCTTCGATGATCATTGGACACTCCGTCTCGTCTTCTTCCCCCAGAGGTGGAAAATATATTGCTGTCTCCGTAGAGAAGCTTTGGGTAATCCTGGGCTTGGCCACTCTTTCCCATGGTTGGATCATTAGTATAGTCAGAGGTTTATCCTTTCCGGATGCCTCCCCTTTCTTTGGTGCTTTCGGCTTGTCGTTCTGTTTTAATTCCTTTATGAATTGCGGCAATTTTCCGGCCTTGATCATTTCATCTATTTGCTTTCTCAGCTGCATGCATTCGTCTGTGCTGTGTCCCGTATTTGCATGAAATTCACAGTATTTGTTTGGATCCCTTTTTTCCACCGGAGTTACCATTGGGGGTGGAGCTTTGAAATTTCCTTTTTCTAGAGCGAAAATTTCTTTTGGCGTTTTGGTGAGGAGTGAGAATCTATCTGGCTTACGGTCCGGTCTTTGTTTGTTTTTGAAGCCTTTCTTGAAATTTGGTTTGTTCCCCCCTCTGACGGTTTCCATGATGAAGATGCTTTTCTCTGGCCGTGACTGAGTGCAGCAACTTCCCCTTGTAGGAAAGACGTAGTCATTCTATACATTTCGTCCATAGATCTCGGAATTCTTTCATATAGACGCTTGATTAACCCAGGGTGGGTTATTCCGTGCATAAACCCAGAGATTCTCATGCATTCCGGAGCTCCTTCTACGTCCAGGACTTCTGCCATATATCTTTCCATGAAATCTTCTGTAGATTCTCCGTCTCTTTGCTTGATGTGATGTATCTCCACCGGATCCTTGATGTGCTTTGTTTGCTGAAGATAGTTTTCCCTAAACGCTGTTCTTAGATCTTCATAGCTATCGATTGACTCTTTTGGTAGCTTATCAAACCAAACTCTGGCATTCCCAGTGAGGGTTGAGTTGAACATGTGACACCATGTCGGCATTGCCCAACCTTCTGTTTTTGCTGCCGATTGAAATAGCTTTAAGTGATCATCCGGATCTCCACTTCCATCATATGTCTTCGTGGGTAGGCATCCTAGTCATCGGGAGCTGAATGCCGGATCCGAGGTGTGAAAAGGGTTTCTTTCCTTCTTATGTCCTAGCGGGGGAGATCGGTCTTCATAGGTGTTCGATCGATGTCTTCTGATTTTGGATTTCCAGTACTCCCTTCACTATCTATCGCTCTCTGAATATCGGTAGTGTACGGGATGGTATTCCCCTTTGCTGACGTTTCCTTGGTTCTACTTCAGTTCTTTTTGCTTGGGGACTCCGTTGACGACTATCGAAATGTGCGGATGTAGCTGGCTCCTTTCTTCCCAACCTATTAAACACACCTCCTTTCTTCCGTGGCCGGAGTCACGGCGAAGGGGATCTGTTCTTCTTAAGCCTTTTGAAAACCACTGAGTTGGTGATTGGGCTTCAGGAATACCTATCTCTGTGCTTATTCTGGGTTCTGCTTAGGTGGGTTGGGTGTCTTGGATTCAGAGAGTAGTGCGTTCTTCTATTCACGCTTCTTATCTTTAATTCGGGAATTCTTAGCCATAGATCAGCGGGCTTTTCACTGCGTTGTGTTTATCTTTCTGCTCCTTTTTTCTTTTTGCATATTTTTAGCGATGAGCGGAAGAGTTGTGATATTTTTGTCGCAAGTTCTTAGAACCTCATCGCCATGGTTCCTCTAAGACTTGGGGACCCTTCCTTCCCCCGTGTTACTCACGGCGGACGTGGATTGTTTGTGAATGTTCGTGAGTGCTCATGGGATGTTTTAGAGAATAGTGGTTGCTGTTAAGCTGGTCCCACGGATGGCTGCCACTTGTTAGTACAAAATTTCGTGTCGGGTTTGGCAAGGTGTTGAAGTCCTTTGTCGGGCCGGGACTCCAAACGACTTGAGTATTTGATCTTTGTACTAGAGCAAGAGAAATATGATTTTCTTCTGCAAATTTGAAAGTAAAACCGTTAGCTTCGTGAGGAACGGGACCCCCACGATGAGAGACCTCCGGCGTAGAGAGTAAGCTATTTTTTTGTTGTCAGAGTAATTTGCGAGAGAATAAGATAATTGTGTACCTTTTTGGGGTGATTGTGATCCTATTTATCAAGGTGTCTCAGTACTAGGGTTTTCTAGTATTTCGGTTACTTTAGTAGTGGCCGGAGTGGGTCCCTTGTCGAGGCAAGTAACTCTCTATTTTCAATTTTTTTTTTGAAGTAAATCGTCCATCTCTATCCGACACAATAGAAACGGGTACTCCATGATGTGCAACGATCTCATTAACATAGATTTTTTCCAATTTATGAACGGGCATATTTTCTCGAATAGGAATGAAATGAGCACTCTTCGTTAACCGATCTACTATTACCCAAATTGCGTCATGCTTCTTTGTTATCCTTGGTATCTTAGTTACGAGTACTTAGTCAATCTTTTTCATTTCAGACTTGGGGATTTCTAGCTGTTGTATTTTTCCATACGGATTTTGATGCTCGGCCTTGACTTTTAAACATGTTAAGCATTTTTCCACATACTTAACATAATCTCTCTTCATACCCAGCCACCAATAATTTTTCTTCAAGTCGAGATACATTTTCGTAGCCCCCGGATGGATGGAGTACTTTGACTTATGTGCCTCATTCCAATAATAAACTCCTTACCGTTGCTTCAGCAAGGAATGTAGTTCTTTTTGGTCGAGTCTGAATTCACTCGGCTATCGTCGTCAAGTAGGATATGTATGACGTAATCTCGCTCACTCTTCCTAATTTTCTTCCTTAGACGGCTTTTATTGAGCCCTTGATTCGGGTCGAAACAAGGTCCGAAAGTAACCTATCTTTTGCATCGAGTGTGATTCGCGTAAACGTTCTCTCTCTTTTTCGGCTTACGTTGTCGCCACCACATTTGCTTTACCCGGATGGTAACGTATTTCACAATCATAATCCTTGAGTAAATCCAACCACCTTTGTTGCCTCATGTTTGGATATTTCTTTTCTAGAAAATATTGTAGGCTTCTATGATTGGTGTAAATTATGAATTTTACACACAATAAAGATATGCCTTCAAATTTTCAAGGCAAAAACCACCGCCGCGAATTCAAGATCATGAGTTGGATAATTTTCTTCATGCTTTTTCAATTGTCTTGAAGCATATGAGATAATCTTGCCTTGTTGCATAAGGACACACCCGAGGCCGGAATATGATGCATCACTATAAACAACCATATCTTCAATTCCTTCCGGTAAAACGAGTATTGGAGTTTCACACAACCTCCTACGTAAGGTAACGAAATCTTCTTCTTGTTCCTCACCCCATACAAAAGGAGTATTCTTTTTGGTAAGCTTAGTTAATGATGATGCAATCTTGGAAAAATCTTGAATAAATCTTCGGTAATAACCCGAGACTTGAAAGCTTTGAAATTTAACACGTCTTTAGAGTTTTGCCAATTCATCACCGCTTCGATTTTAGCCAGATCAATCTTAATACACCTTAGGAATACGACTACGTGACCAATAGATTGATTCTCCTTGAGAACAAAATTTACATTTTGCAACTTGGGGTAACAATCTTTCCTTTCGTATGTGTCCATGACTTTCGTAAGTGAATTCATGTTCTATCTTGTTTTTTGGAATAAAAGAGGATATCATCAATGTATACAATTAAGGACTTATCTAACATCGGCCTACCATGGTTCATGAGTATCCATGAAACTTTGCGATGCATTTGTAAGGCAAAAGTATATAACCCAAATCTCATAATGCCCACAATGCGTTCTAAAAGCCGTTTTAGGAATATCTTCTTCTCGGACTTTCAATTGATGATAGCCCGAACGGAGATCAATCTTCGAAAACCATCTCGCGCCTTGGAGTTGATCAAAGAGATCATCGGACTTGGTAGAGGATATACATTTTTCACCAGTGACCTTATTGACTCCAGTAATCTATGCACATACGTATGCTACCATCTTTCTTTTTAACGAACAAAATCAGAGCTCCTCATGGAGAACTACTAGGACGTATAAAACCTTTGTCGAGCAATTCTTGAAGTTGACTCATTAGCTCTTTCATTTCGGATGGAGCCAAACGATACGGAGTTTTAGCGATAGGAGTTGCTCCCGGGATAAGATCAATTCGAAACTCGACTTGCCTCTCGGGTGGAATACCCGGCAAATCTTCTGGAAATACATCAAGAAATTCGTTCACAATCGGAACGTATTTAGCACTTTTCTTCTCAAAATTTGTGTCTATTACATGCGCCATATAAGCTTGACAACCACGAGACAAATATTTCTTAGCCTTCATCATCGAACACAATTTAAATTCACCCTTCCTTTTATCCCCATAAATAATTATTTCCCGCCTTTGAAGGTTTTACTCCGGGAATAATTTTTGAATTAAAAAATTTATTAGCATCATACTATCAAGCCAATCATGCCTTATCACAATATCAAACGCTGCTAATACATAGCATTGGTTCGATATTAAAAAACACTATCATCAATCTCTATTTCCACATCTCGATACACTTTTGACTACTACTTATTATTTCAGTACTGCTATGTCTTCTTCTAAGGTAAAGGAGTTTGTTTGGTGGTAGTGGATAAGTTTTTATACTAAATTCGATGGAACCCAAAGAGAACTCGCTCCGAATCGTTTAATTACAAGAGTGGGTATAGAATACAAGGATTGTATTGTTACAAACTCACACACTATTTGTCTTCATCGGTAGCATGTGTAAGCTAGAGCGTTGGAGTAGGAATCCCCGTCTTCTCCACCTTTTCTTCTTTGATTGACTTCAAGGGTTTAGCTTCAATCGCCTTTGGATTCAGACATTCATTTGATATGTGTCCCAATTGATTACAATTGTAACACAAGATCATCGGCTTCTTACAATCCTTGCTCATGTGGTTTAAAGCACCACATTTGTAGCAACCCGGAAAATTCGCTCGACATACTCCAAGATGAGTTTTATGACACTTCTTGCATGGTGTCTTACTTAGAGTTCCCAATTTTCGGCTTTTATCTTGTTTAGGAGTCTTGGCATCTCGGTCTACGGAAATCAAGTTTCCTTTGGTCTCTTATACTTTTTTTCTTAGAATCGCTCTCTCAACGAGCTCGACTTTGTAGATCTTATTAGAGGAGTGCTTTTGATTTGGGGAGATTATTCATCTAATGTCATCACGTAGCATTCTTTGAAACTTCTCGACCTTGAGCTTTTCATTCCCATGATACTCGGGACAATAACGAATTAAATCGTTGAACTTTTTCCACATCTCATTCACCGTCTCATTTGTTTGGGTGAGAGTTTGGAACTTTCCCGAATTTTATCAACCTCTTCCACCGGTGCGTATTCGGTGGTAAACATTTCTTTAAATTCCTTCCAAGTACATGTACCTATCCATTCCTTACCTTTTTCACAAATTTTTCCTTCCCACCACATTTTCGCACTATCACGAAGGAAGTTTGAAGCAAAATTAACCTTGTTCTTCTCTTTACAACTACTAGTGCGGAAAGCACCCTCAACCGCCGACAACCATTTAGTACAAGCAATAGGATCAAGCATCCCATCAAACTTGGGCACATTACATGCCATGAAATCACGGTAGGTTTCCATCTCATTTCTAGAATCGCTCATCACTCCACCCTTTTTAAGCTCTTCCAACTCCTTTCGTAGTACCTCTTTAAGATTATCAGTGGTTGACTAATGTAGAAAGGCATCACATTTTTAATTGTCTTTCCTACTTGCCTATTTATCATTGATTTTAAGGCTTTCGTTTCCTCCTCCGTTAACCCTCCATAATTGAGGCCTTCGGAATCGGAGGAAGACTCATTTTCACTTCCATCACAGATTGTATCACCTATTGGAGACTCGGCTCCCTTGGAGGTAGAAGCTTTTTGGACCTCCTTACGACGCTCTTCAACCATATTTTCTTCTTATTGAAAATAAGAGTTTAAACATTTAAGCATTGCTATACATTTATTAAATTCTACTTATGACATTTCAGATCTCACTCTTAATCAAACCTATATGTATAATCCTTACACTTTCGGTTATACATATGTATCGTATTTTTATCACAACGGTGGCCAAGCGTTGTCATAAAAATGCTCTACACATGTATCTTTAAAAGTCGCAAAAACTATACACATGCTACCTATCCTTTCTCAACGCACTTAAAAGTCTAAGTCTAGGTAATCCTAACATGATATCCTAGATCTCTTAGACCAAGGCTCTGATACCAAGTTGAAACGCCCCTTAAAACGACCCAAACATTTTTTTTGAAAAATTACTCGTAAGATGACTTTACAAATATGAATTTGAATACACAAATTGAAAACAACAACATACACAAGCTCATAAGTATTTATAAGAAACATATACCACAACCATTAGATGAAAACTTGAAGCATAAAAGAAGTATAAACCTTCTGGGAACTGTAATCAATACGCCGTATTCATTTGTTGAATACGCCGTATTAACCTAAGAAACGGATACTCCGTATCCAAAATAAGGATACTCCTTATTCATGGATACGGTTATCTTATTTAAGACCAACGAATGAATATGCCGTATTCATTGATTGAATACGTCGTATTACACTTAGGCTTGCAGTACGCCATATCAGTAACCGTATTGCCCAATACGGCGTATACATTAAGTTGGATACGCCGTATTGATGCCCTGATACAGAACCTTTACAGAATCTGTCAAATTCTGCAGGAACTCAAACACACAAAAACCCAACCTTCTGTAACAGACCCCAAATGACCATAAAACCTGTACGTTTGACACAATACACTTCGGCTATAAGTGCACCAACATAAACCACTTCGTTACAAGTTATTGCGCGTCATATTTCTCTCACCCAAAATCATTTAACACGCATTACTAAGAGAACTATTCATAACTTCTATCATTTACACATGACCCATCAACATTTTAAGTCAAAACACATGAACTAAAATGGTTCGACATCAAAAGGAATACAAAAGACCCAAAAGTAACAAAACTATACCAAAATAGAAGATTGACTCTTGGGGGCTTCAACGTTTATGATTCCTTGATCCAAAAGAGGGGTCTTCAATAGTTAAAAAATCGGGGGCTTAGTCCTCATCATAACCACATCCTTCTCCTTACCCTTCTCCACACCACTTGGACCTACAAAAACATTCATTCACTAAACTATAAGCAAAAGCTTAGTAAGCACTTGACATAAACTACATTCAAATATGTTATAGCTAGTAATTAAACTAACCATAACACAACAAGGAGTAAATCAAACATTCAAACATACCTTTAAACAAGCATATTAAATATGCTAACATTAATTCTAGCATTGGATCAAGCTAAACAAACATTCACAACTCCTTGAACATTACATCACAAATATCATAATTAACATTATGAATCCATTCATAAGTTTAGTCAAGATACTTACTTCGATTATGACTCTAATTTCCTAATTGCACACAAAGCTTGATTCCTCCTTAGCTTCCTAGTTGGGGAAAATAACCCTAATCACAACTAAATCATTCTTAGAACCATGAATTATTAACCCTTAATCATTTACCCAATTTCATAACAAGAACCCTAATTTTAAAATTAAGAAATTACTTACTTGATGAGAGGATGATAATTAATGGCTCCTAATAGCTTGATTATTCTTCTTCTTTGATTAATTTTACCAATTGATAAAATCTTGTTCGTCCCTCCTTTTTCCTTGTTTGTGTCAAACAGTAGCAAACCCACACACACTTACAGATTATTCTAAAAATGCCAGATATTTCATATCTTGCTATTTACATAATTAAGTTTGTTCTATTGGCAATTCTAGTCCTCTAGGTTCTATTCCTCTTACTTTAGGCATTTATATTTAGATAATTTTACACTTATTTATTTCTAACTTATAACTTTACCATTTTCAGCAAAGTTAAACACGACAATGAGCAAAAACTTTAATAGTTACTGTCATTTAAGATTATAACGGATATAGTAACATCAATGTATTCAAACATGAGCTTTACTGAAGTTACGGATTTCTACTGTCGAGAAGTGTCATAGATAGCATTTCAGAAGGCAGACGCAAAGTGCATACCATCTCCTTTGTCATTCCAAAGTACACCTGGAATTGCCAGATTATTAGTAAATATATACTGTACTTACACTGCATGAACCTTAAAGCGGACAAAAGTGGAATACTTGGTCAAGTTGATTCCTCAACTTTCCCTCTAATTCTTCAATAATTTCCCCATGTTGCACAGATGACCATCTTCCACTAAAAGGTCTGCTTTTATCTACACAAACGTTTTAAGCAATGTAAGAAACCAACTTTAGTAATGTGTGTCAAATAGGCTATCATTTACGCAAAAATACCAGGTGAATGTATCTAACCACCAAAAGTTATGCTAAATACACTAGCCAGAGTACAATATACTCGGGATAGTATTTTAAAAGTATTTAAAGGACCTGTTATTTATGTTAGATTACAAAATTCCCCGTAGGTGTATTGTATCATTAGCCAAACTATATATAGAGTACATAGCATGAACCCTAATGGACCTAAACCTACACATGGGCTCGGGCCTTATAATATATCGCCTAATAATTTATGCCAGGTTCCATATGAATAAAAATTGGCCCATGTTTAACATATACTAGACTCAAGAAAATGTTAGTTCAACCCATTTATAGGTTAACACTTGATTTAAATTATACTTGTCTGGCGGGTCAACCAGGTAAACATATAAAATTAGCTATGGAATATGATCGAACTCCCTACAGCGTTATATTTCAGACACTATATAATCATTCAGTTATATAGTTTCTTAATCACATTTAATAAATGTCTTACAAAATTCCAGAAAAAAGAGACAAAAAAAGTGTGTGAGGGCCGACCCGGCCTATTTTGATCAGTGCTGAAAATGACTCACTTTTAGTCTTTCACTTGAACCTGTTAACCAACCAACCCACCCTTCACACTTATTTTTTTGCATACTTAATGAATTACCTGTCTACGTATTGACCCAGACAAATTAAGTGTGCCAGATGTGTCACTATCTGTAGTCAATGACAGCATTATAGTACTTGTTAAGCAGTAATGATCCATTCCTTATTCGTCTGGCCCCACCTAAAGAATATACGAGCAATTTTAATGTCACATAAAGTTTCAGATAACGAGACGTTTATAGTTTAACCCGACACAAGAGTGATGAAAAAAATACCTGGATAACATGTATAGCCTCCCATCCACCCTCATACAGATAGCCTCGTTTACCATGTGCATATTTTGATCCATTTTTATATCAAATATAATTTTCAAATTAGTTCATGTAAAGAAAAGGATTAAGAGCTACTTCGGACAAAAAACAAAACCTTTTTTGATTAAAAAGCAGGCCACAAAGCCTTCATTGTCATCCTCTTCCCATAAATAAACTGACAAAATGCCACCTTCATAATACCTAACAGACAGATACAAACCATTTTCCCAAATTAGTTGGCTTACATAACAAATATATAAATTTAAGACGAGGTGAATAAAGGACCTCACTGGTCACGATATATTGTAAACACTTCGTTTGCTTTAACTTCTAGCTTTCTTAATTCCTCTGATGGATACATCCCGTCTTCTAAATGAGGATGGAATTTATTTAACCAAGGTGATCTGCAACCAAAGATATTGTATAAGTTCCTTAAAGCAATATACAATACTAAGAAGCTAACAAAATTCTAGAAGCGGTGTATGATGCATTGAATACAATTTAAGGAATATAATTTACCTGTAAGAGTCTGCATCTCTGTTGTATTCACACAATATGAATTCTTTCGCACTATCCTCATCACACAAGACCTATTTTCATATTAACAAGACTGAGTGAAGTTATAAACGGAAAAAAAAAACTTACAGTGTCTACAGAAGGATGCACCCATGGAAGACAATACAATGTCGTATGCTACACTATTTGCACTAATGCATATCTGTTTACGACAGAAAGCATACTGAACTGACAAAAAATACAACAATTATGAAAATGTCAACTTCCACTATGTGCTCTATTCTAAAAACCTTCACTATTTTCCGTCATCGATGAGGCAATAGCATGAATCCTATATTTTTCTTACAGGTTTCAAAATTTCCATTGTTCTTTATAACGCAAGCTAAAATAAAGGCACACAGCAGCGTTTGATGAAACATTATTATGGAGGGCAGCTCTAAATATATCATTCCATATGTTTCCAAGTAGAGAAAAGATAGCTACAAGCAAGGTTACGAGTACTACACAGTAGTCCCTTACATTAAGCCGAACAAGAAATAAAGTTAACAAAGCAAGGCTATCTCTTGCAGCAATTAGACACAAAGTTAAGATAATTACTAACATAGCTTGATACTGATTATAAAGCATGTGACATATGTAACTTAGGTCGCAGATCGCAACTACTATAATCACGATTTGTCTATTACTATCTCTATTTTATCCTTCATTTATGGTCCAGGACATCGTCACTACCACTACACCTACTCTTACCTACTTCACCTATATCACAATTCAACAATCCAAGCACACACAGAATACAAATCTCTAACAAAACTGAAATCACATCAGCATTTCTAATCCCATAATCAACAAGCTCAATATAGTATATTAAGATTAAGTGATTAACACATAGTCACATACAAATTCATCATTTCAACAACAAATTATATGACTACCTCATTCTTCATTTCACCAACTCTAACCCAACTCATCCATTTTTACAAATCAACACTCAATCATCTAACACTCCAAACATTCACACAATACTAAGCCGATGCAATTTCTATTTTTCATTTAAAATAATGGGACCTAACACAAGCACACAAACCAAAAACAGTTTTAGCAATTCCTAACCCAAAGCATCAACAAAAAGTTATAATATAGTTTACCGGTTCTTCAACCACATTCCATTTGTACTTAAACTTTTACAGTTTTAATATGCTTTACCGGGGTAACCCTTTACAAAAAAAACATAAAGCATCAACAAAAACATTCTTAAAAAGTATAATTAATGAACTACTCGTAGGATATAAGAAAAAAACTTAAAACTTATCAATCTCATTTACATACATCAATTACTAGTCTTTTTTTGGTAAGGTAACCATGGTTTCTGACGTTTTGGCCGACGGGGTTTAAACCCACCGCCACATGGACTCAAACCACATATAGCCCTCCCTTTTCAGGAGGTTGGCGTGGCCACTTCAAGATTGTTTGCACATAGCAGGAACTAAACTTGAGAGTTCACACATCTTAGAGTTCTAAAATGTGTGAGGTCTCATGTTCTAGGTGCAAACAATCTCCTGAAAAGGGAGGGATTTACTTTGTTTGAGTCCGTGTGGTGGTGGGTTCAAACCCTATGTACCCGTTAGACAAAAAGTCAGAAACCATGATTAAAAAAAGGAAAAGTCATTTTGTCGCTAGGCGAGTGATTAATTAGTAGTCATTATTTGGCCGACTAAATCAGGGGTGGAGCTAGAAAGTATTGCTGGAGGGGGCACACTTTAATAATTTATGGAAACTACACTACAAATTTGTTCTTACGGGGCGCAAATTACAAAAAATGGCATAAACTTTACGAAATTTTACCCTACAAATTTTTTCGCTAAGAGGGCACATGCCCCTTGTGTCCGCCTCTACGACTAATCGACGGGGTTTGAACCCAAGACGGGTAAAGCCCTGGCTTTTTAGGAGGTTTATAAATAAAGTGATGACAAGTATAGAACACCACAAATAAATCAGATAAAAATAGGGATAGTAAATAAATAAAAAGATATACTAATGGATTGTTGAAGAAAGATTTGATGGGGGTTGAGGCTGGTCGCTTTGAGAGAGGAGATCTGAAGAGTGGTCGATAGACGACGTGTGTGTGTTTTTTTATTTATATTTCTTTCTTTTCTGGAAGGACGACTTTTATTTCAAATTTTGGATACTCTTTTCTCAAATGTCTTAACCTAATGCCCAATTACTCCTACTAAACTACGAAGGGTGCGTTTGGTTTGTTACTCGAAATCATTATTGGTATGGTTGTGATAAATGGGTAGAATGAAAGTTAAACTTTCATTGCTCGTATTTATTGAAGGGTAATTCATTCCTTGCATATCTTAACAAAACAGTCGACTTATATACTATACAGAGATAAGGCTTTGAGCCCAAGATAAGAATGAAACAGCTAAGAGATAAATGTACAACTAATCATGACTAATCCTATTGAAAACATACTAAACATAGAGCCGACTAAAGTTGAAAAGAGTCCAATCAAATGTGTCGAATAATATTGCTAGCTAATAAAAATATATTGACTAATACGCCCCCGCAGTTGGAGCGGGAGGAGGCCGTACGCTCAAACTGGAATGAAATTCTTCAAACAATGCGTAAGGCAGATCCTTGGTGAAAATATCGGCATATTGAAAACGAGAGGGCACATGTAGAACTCTAACCGCACCAGCGGTAACCATATCGCGGACAAAATGAATGTCAATCTCAATGTGTTTCGTCCATTGATGTTGAACAAGGTTGGCAGACATATAAACAACACTGACGTTATCACAGTAGACAAGAGTTGCAGTCGATAATGGATAGTGTAACTCACGAAGAAGATTACGAAGCCATGCAGTTTTTGCTACAACGTTTACAACACCCTTGTATTCAGCTTCGGTACTAGAGCGTGAAAGAGTGTGCTATCGTTTAGCGGACCAAGATAATAAGTTATCACCCAAAAATACACAATAACCTGAGGTAGACCTGTATGTAGATGGACAACCCACCCAATCATCATCAGTATAACCAACCAGAGAGGTAGTGGAGGACGCATATAAATGAAGGCCTATATCCAAAGTACCTTGAACATATCGCAAGATACGCTTGAGAGCAGCTCAATGTGGCTCACTCAGATCATGCATATATAGGCAAATCTGCTGAACTGCATAAGGCAAATCTAGACGTGTAAAAGTAAGATACTGAAGCCCCCCTACAAGGTTGCGATATAAAGTAGGATCCTGAACAGGAGCACCTTCCGGACCTAGTTTAGACTCTGTATCAACGGGTGTCCCAGAAGGGTTACAAGTAACCATGTAAGCACGCTCAAGGAGCTGTAAAGCATACTTCTTATGTGACAAAAACAAACCTGTAGGGGTACGATCAACAGAAATACCAAGAAAGTAATTAAGCGCCCCAAGATCAATCATAGAGAACCTATAATCTGCTGAAGTAGGGCTGGACAGGAAGCTGTGAGAATGATGTCATCCACATAAATAAGTAAGTAAGCAACCTGAGAGCCATATCTATAGATAAACAATGAGGAATCACAGCGACTATGATAAAATCCAGCTCGTGTGACATAACCTGCAAACCGCTGAAACCAAGCACGTAGTGCTTGTTTCAGTCCATATAGTTAAACTTTCATTGCTCGTATGTAGTATGAAAATTCAGATATGAGTATTACATTAGCACGAGTCCCATTTAAATATTAAAAAATAACTTTAGGGCCCGTTTGGTATATAGTTGGGTTTAGGATTAGGATTTGGATTTGGATTTAAATTTGGATTTGGATTTGACGTAGGAGAGAGAAAATAAAAATGAAGTAAGAAAAAATAATATAATTTATTGATGAAGGATATTTTAATAATAATAATAATATTTAAATTTATTATTATTAGCTTATAATGTTAAAAAAAGAAAGATGTAGAGTAAGACAGTCAAAGTGGCCCCACATATTCAGAAAACCAGCCCCACATATTCAGAGAATCAGCCTATCTTTGTGGGATTTGACACAGTGTATTTTTTTTTATCATCAATCCCACTTTCTAAAGCTAAACCACCAACCAAACAATTATTTTATCTTTTAAAAGTCAAAAGCCAATCCAAACTCTTAAACTAAACGGGCCCTTACTTTAAAATTTCAGCATATATTAATGTCCTAAAAAAATTAAAACGCAGGCCATACGGCCATTACCACTCAAACCCCTATATTTGCCCATCAATGATTCTATGGGTTTCAACTTACTTTTTTGATTCTGTTCCCGCTAACCAAACTACAACAATGAGTATCATAGCATTCTTTGATTCCGATAGGCACATACCAAAAGCACCCTAAATTGCTAAGGGTGCGTTTGGTAGATGTATATGGGAATGAGGGTATGGGAGTCAAAGTGATACATTATGTTTGTTATGAGGTAATGATTGATTCAAACCCATAGAATCTATTAAATATGATAGGAGGCCATGTAGGTATCTATGAAATCTATCATACGTTCTATCAATTTTTCTCTTTAAACCAATAATTATTTATCATAATTTTTTCTCTCTTATACTCACAAACTACTAATTTAATTTAAAATTGGCCTCACCAATATATAATCTTCAACTTTAAAAATTTATTTGTTATTATTTTGAACTCATTAATCTTTGATACCTATATATTAAAAAAAACAAACCAAACACAATTAATGAATAAGTCATACCGAATCTCATGTATTTTATATATCAAAGTCATACCTATAGTGATTCCACGTAGCAAACCAAACGCACCCTAAGGTTTCGTATGGTAGGATGGAATGCAATGTCGGACGTAATGAAATAAATAGTGTAATGTAATACTAATTCATTACCGTTGTTAATCATGTATGGTTTGTATGATAAGACGTAATGGAATCAATAATATAAAAATTAAAATACCCCATTAATGATAGGAAATGTATTTAATGTGATTAATTAATTAATTAATGATGAATTTTTATATAATTTTTATTGGGTTTTGCTATTCGTTGTTTTGCTATTCGTTGCCCAGTGGGCAATTCTTAAAAACATTTATTAACCTTATAATTAACATATTTATACGACTCTACATTTACTAACTTACACATATAGAAATGCTAGCAAATTCGTATGATCACTCCTAACTTGCATAATCTTATAAAGTTTCCATATGATCATTTTTAACAATCAATTCTTACACTGACTTTGGTTACATTTTTTAATTTGGCCAAGCCACTAAAATGTACACTTTTGGTACATTTTTTAGTTTTGCCTATGTGATTATGTTGCATAATTTGAAATATATTGCTCAATATATAGAAGACACATGAAAGCAAACGTACATTTTATTTCATAATCCAATATCAATTATATTACGAAACTTAAAGTTTTAAAGAAAAAACCGGGTTCAAATCTTGGTTTTCCAACATAACTTTTTTCTTCTTCGCATCACGTCTTGAAACCGGATTCAAATCTTGGTTTTTCAACATAACTTTTTTTTCTTCGCAACGCGTCTTGAAATATTATCACTCTTACTAACAAGTTCTTCTTATTTTGGGCATGTGCTAATATTATGACCAACACCATTACATAGGGTACAACTATATACGTTTTTTGCTAATTCAATTCCCTCTTTCATTCTTTGTTTGGGACGTCCTTTAGTTTTGGATTTTGGTGGACGTTGAACCATATTTATCACCTTTATTTGAACTTCATCATTGTTCATAGATGTCGAATTTTCAAATACTTCTTGTGGCAAAGTAACTTCTTTACGGCTCCACTAAGAAAGCAAATACGCAATAGGAATGTTAAAACAATCCTTATGAAGAAAAACACTTACAATATATGATGACATAGTATACCTACAAATTCAAAAATTTTGCAACTACACTCAGCAACCTTACCATTCCATACCACCTCATGCTTGTTAGATTGTATATATTTGTGATGCTTAACAAAAAAACGTTACACATTTTTTCCGCAACTGTGTATTGAATTTCTCGCCCAAACTCCTCTTGAAACTTTTTAAATGCAAAGTGCGTAAAAAACGATAGCCTTGCTCCTCTAGTGTTGATTGTGATATCAAATAAGATCCCTTGTATTTCACCAACATAGTATCATGGATTTGTTTTTGTAGAATATCCTCTATTGCAAGGTCAACCTAAAGTGAAATAAATTATGATAAAAATAAGTATTATATGTTGTAACTAAAACATAAATATTATTCAGAATAAAACTTACTTGTCTAATAAATTGAGTTAGACGAGTGTTGGATGATATATATCTCTTTATAAATGCATTAATGCTCTATGATATTCCTGTTGTCGTCATGACACCAAAAAAGAACTCATGAAGATAAGCTGACACCCAAATTTTTTTGATACGATATAACCCATTTATATGTTTATTTTCGCCCAAGTCATATTTTGCCATCACTAATGGCCATTGCGTCTCAAACTCTTCTATTGTGTCTAACTTGTATAAGCTATAAAAATCCGAGCACCAACTTGAATAATTGCCTCTTAATATGGAAATGAACCAACCACTAAATTTAGATGTGATGTGCCATAAACAAAATGCATGTTTTGTAAAAGGTATCTCCTTTTCAATTGCTTCTGTCATCCACAGATCTTGATCAGTTAATATTGTGTTGGGTGATTTCGTCATGAGCAAAACAAATTTCTGTAATTATTAAGAAGTTAACGAGACAAAGACATTATAGAGTTTTATATATGGAGCTTATTTCTAAAATGCATATTGTCTATGAATGTGAAGAAATGCAAAGTATCTTAGTTTATCAAGATACTAAAATACATGCACGAGAAGATATCTATATCTAGGGAAATAATAAATAAACAATAAAAGAAAAATTAGATACCTCCATAATCCATCTAAATATTTTCGTCGTCTCATTGCGCAAAAGTGCACATCCAAATAAAATGGTCCTTCCATGCCAACAAATATGCCAAAAGGCATGTCATACGAGTTCACCTTGTATTTAGTATCAAATGCAACCATGGTATGTGCTTAAATACACATACCTTTTCCTTAATAAAACGTTCTTAAATGACTAAAAAGCGGCCATAAAATGCCAAATATATGCTTGTTTTGCGTTATGTACTGTACAGGTGACGAATATCCACAAAAGGACAAAAATAAGGTAAAAACCAGACAAAACCGAGCACGGGATGGACCAGACAAAAGGACAAAAATATGGAAATCCATCCAGGATGGACCTACACCTCACCCGATGGTCACTGATCCTCCACCTGCTAATTCTACTGTTATGCCCGCACCTAGGAAGAAGCTTGACTCTGAGTTCAATGACGAAGAAAATAAGCTCGAAATGGCTGATACTCAAGCTGAAATCATCCTCAGTCAAGGTCTTCCTAGACACATCTTCAACAACCTCAATCAAACAAGCACTGCAAAGGAGATTTGGGATAATGTGGAAATGCTTATGCAAGGATCAGGTAGGACTCTTCAACAAAGGAAGGAAGATCTGTTTGATGAGTACGAACGCTTTCGTGCAATTGGAAACGAGTCCATTCATGACTACTTTGTGCGTTTCCACAAGCTTGTGAATGACATGAAGATTACTCAGCTTGAAATCCCTACTCATCAGATGAACACTAAATTTGTCAACAATCTTCCAGCCTATTGGGGTAAGTATGTGACTAATGTCAAGCAGAACATGGATATCTCAACCACACCTTATGTTCAGATCTATACTCATCTCAAAGCCTACGAGCCTCATGCCAAAAAGACTCTCAAGAAACAGGAGCAGTCTACAAGTATTGTTGATCCACTGGCCTATGTTGCTCACACCACATCTGCACCTGTTCTTTCATCATCCTCAACTTCTAGTCCTCAACCTACTGCTCAGTCTCCGAATGACGCTTTGATGGCCACTATGACTCAGATTGCTAATCTCTTAAGTGGTTTCCAAAAGCAGTTTCCACCAACCTGAGACTGAGATTGATGACAATACGATCCCGTATCATCAGTATCTTCTTGACACCGAAGCCCACACATTGTTACTAAACCGAGTCCAGAAAGAAGGCTCCCAGGTAATGTTGGTAATACAGTGCTCGAGCAAGAAGGTGATATGTTACAAACTTGCAAAGAGAAGGACATGTTTGCTAGGCATGTAAAAGAACACCCAGAGAAAGATGACTCTTAGTACTTCCAAAGATAAAGCTTTAGCTGATGGAAGCTAAAGAAAAGGAGATGTGTTAGATGCTGAAGCTGAAGCATTCCTCGCTGAGTGAATGCAACGCACCTATGAACAACCTCAGGCAACTGACTACAACAAACCATGTTTTCAAAGCCAATCATAGGATGTATAGCAATCAGACGTGGATGAAGGCCCCAATGCTGAGGCTGTCTCTTTCATGCCAACATTGTCATCCACTAGTAGGCAAACAACAATCCATGCAAGTAGAGTACACTCCATGACAATCAAATCTTTGATGAAGTGATTATCAGTTGAGTCAGGAGATGCACCATGAAGAACATTTAGCCTCCGATGCTGAGACTGAATTTATGACAATACATCACGTATCATCAGTACATCTGACACCGAAGCCCAAAATGTTCCCAACTGAGGTATCTAGCTGAACACATCTTGATAAAGTATCTATGATTCCATCTTAACATGACTTGCAAACACCAACTAACGTACATGCTAAGGTTAACCAAGAAAAATGTTTGGAAATAGAGACCTTTAAAAAATAAGCTTCTTCGAATGCAAGCAAGAAATATGTCGTCTAGATACCCACAAGGTCAAACTTGATCTTGAAAACAAAGTTAGACAGGAAAAAAGAGCCCTATGATCTCAGCGGTAATAATGCGTAAGCCTGACTTGTGCTAGAAAAACGAGTTTGCTAAATCCACTCTGTTCAAAGAAAAATCAATTGCATTTTTACAATCTGAAAAGGAAAAGATTTTATCTGAGAAAAAGGATCTAGCAGTTAGTTATCTAGATGAAATAGTTTGTTTAAAGAATGCTAACAAAGTTGCAAGAGATATGTTGCAAAGATTTAACATGCCAACACAAACTATTCCTATGCTTTCTAAGAAACCTAAAGCCGCAACCGCTGACTTGCACAAGGACCTCCTAGGTACCCGTAACCCAGGTCTTGGTTATATAGCCAAGCGAGCTCAACCTGTCTTGTACGATGCTGATACCCTTTTGCATCCCGCTCACCATCCTGTTCGCATATGGGATAGTGAAGATGTCTTGGTACACCAAGTGGTTAGCATGAAAAAGATGAGTGAAAAACCAGGACATGTTAGACCCGCAAACGGTTTCTATGACAAGCTTAATGCCATGATGTTTGTTCCTCAGAAGGAACTGTCCCAAGAACAGGCGTATTGGCTTTCCGCCAATGAAATTGCTAGTAATGCTAGTAACCCTGCCACACCTGTTACTCCTTTTGTTCATAATCGTCCACCTCCAAGTCAAGTTCTGTTTCATCTTCAAAAGGTTAATGCTGTTTTTCATCAATTTGAAGGTATCATAAATGAACGAACAACACAAAAACCACTCTATGTTTCCGAATGGTGTTTTGATTATGCCAAACAGTTTGTTGAACAACAACTGGTACCATTTTATGACCATTTCAAAAAACACATAGAATCTGCTAATGAAACAATTTTCAAAGAAGTAAAAGAATATGAACAGATTTTTGATGACTTGGATGCGGAGTATGAACGATGTGTTCTTGATAACAAGAACCTGACCATAGAGAAGAAAAATCTTTTAATCAAAAATGACTGCTTAATTGCTGAATGTTTAGAAAAAGATATCTGCTCTATTGTGCTTACTTCCGATATTGTTGTGCCCCCTAGTTCGAATTGCCTTTGCGAAGATCTTAGATCTGCATGCGATAGGGAACACACTAAAGTTCTTGAACTTGAAGCTGAAGTTTTAAAACAACAAAAGATGGTCATTGAATCTGAGAAACGTAACTCTCATTTACAAAAGACCCATATTGATTTACAACTTAAATTTCAAAACTATAAACAGTGCATAGACACTTCTAGTGCCTCCAATGCAATTTTTGAAATTAACAAGTTAAGAAAACAGCTTCAAGGGAAAGATGACACTATCAGGAATTTAGATGCTCAGATCAACATCATGAAGGTGTTGAATGTAGGTTCCACTGAAGGTAGTTGTGACCAACAGGCATTAGAAACTGACAGAATTCAGTTGAAAGATACGATTACCTCCCTTAGGATTCAGCTAGATGGCCTTAAGGTAGAAAACGTGAGTCTGAAAAGACGGTATGATGAACTGTCAAAGGCGAATACTCACTCACGTACTGCGTACACTGAAAAGCTTAGTGCCTTAACTACACAACATACAAAGCTGCAAGCCCAAGTGACTGGTAAAACAAGTAGTGGACCTTCAACCTCTGAGACACCCAAAGTGCTTGCTCCTGGAATGTACAACTTAGGTTCTAAGTATATTCCACCACCCAAACGTGCTAACTGGGTCAAACCAACCCCGTTACCTAAGAAGAAGCAAGTAACTTTCAGTGAACCCCCCAGACCTTCACTCAAACCAACTCAAAAACCAGTAGTGCATCCTAATAAGCAAACTAACGTGTGTGTGCCTATGTCTACAGGAGTAAAACCCACTTCTGGAGCCAGCAAACCTGTGCCTAAGAGAGCCCTTCAGAATCATAGTTCTTTGCCGGCTAAGAGTGCGAATGCGAGGAGAGTAGAAGCACACCATAGGACTTTGAATAAAAAGAATCGTGTTGATTCTAATTTGCTTGTTAAACATTCTGTTTCTGTTTCAAATTTGAACAATGTTTGTGATGCATGTAACAAATCTTTGGTTTTTGCTAATCATAATGATTGTTTGGTTATGTGTGATGATTCTGTGAATGTTAAAACCCACCAGAAAGGCTTGTTGGTAGTGTTTGAAGCCTCAGTGGGAAACCCACTGGACGACATTTTTTGCGTTTTGTTGATAATTCCTTTATCTAGGTTCATGGAACCCATTGTTGGAGGCCTTTAAGAACTTATCCTCGAGTGTTAGTTTCTCGTTTTCCAATGTTACTATGATCTTAGGTTTACTGATTGCATATCTTAGTGATCGAAAGGCTGGTTTCCAAGGGGTTTTCTGATATATTTGAATGCTAAGCATTGTATCATTGGTTATTTTAAAAAAAAAATTATTAGTGTAGAAATGGCGTTTGTCAGTTATGTAAGACTGTAAACCCGGTTGTATTCCCAGAGATTTAGTGTACGTTTTTCTGTGCATTATTTCGTCCAGACAGAAGTTGTCTAAGCCCGAACCATTTTGCTCATAAAAACTTGTTTTATAACACTTGTTCGGGCGCTAACCAATCAAACATTGACACGGGTCATTGTTTGGGGGGGAATCTGTATTTCTCATAGTTGTCTGCAGGTCAAATAAGGACGTACTGTTGCTGATTTCTGAATTGCTGAAAGATCTGGACAGGACCAACCGACTCTACAAGTTCATGACAGATTGCCGTATCATTCCTGTCTGGTATTATGAAGGTCTTGTTTCAATTGCATCACTTGATATTGTGCTATTTCACCTCACTCATACATGTGGGGGAGATTGATACATTTTATGTCCATTCTAGATCTAAAACCTTTCAAGTTTTCATACTTTTGATCGGGGGGGGAAATTGTGACTTAAACATGTAAACGGATAATTAATGATTCGATTGATTTTAAATGCTTGTCCTATCCATGCATGTTGCTAAACATCTTTCGATTATCGACGCATTGTGTAGGGGGAGCATAAGTGTTAATATATCCAAAGATGTCAAAGGTACAAATGTTTGTGTTATACACACGTATCTTGAATAAATGACAACGAATCTTGTGTATCGGTTCGTGAATGTGATATTATGGATTGGCTGAGGAAAGAGATGTTTGTACCACCAGGGTATTCGTATGCATGCTCATTGCATGAGTCTCTTCAGGACTGCGCCCACTAGTTGAAGTGGGTTTTCATAAAATGTACGTGTACATTGGTATTTCCAAAGGCACTTCATATCTTTCGGGATAATATTTTCAAAAACAATCATCAGAAAGCATTCTGATTTATACTTTCGTTTATGCCCAAACAAATTTTATAGCACATCGAAGGTTTTCAATCATTTTGCCACAGGCATTCCTATGGTACTTTAATTGTATTAAGAAGTAAATCGCGGGAAATATGCAATTGTCTCGGTATAGTCAGCAGTAGTAACTGGTATGACTCACTCTTTACCATTATATTAGAAGAATTTAATTACAGTGTGTTAGTCTTTCGGACATCTGGTCTATGAGAAGAGCGAACATTAGGAATCTGATACTTTAGGTATTTAGAGGGAACTTGCTTATCAAGTGCCCCAGGAAAACCTTTGTCAAGATATGTTCTTTGAAAGAATTATTCTGATCACAGGTGACAGTATTCTATACTGTAATCATTGATCCTTACGGAATCAGAGGTTAATGTAACCGACCAAATTGAGTATCGTCTATACTCGGTCCCTTCAAAATATAAAACCTTTGTGTGTTCACAAAATGTTTTTTTTAACACATTAAGTGGATTTTACATAACAAAATGTTTTTGTTGGTGACTAAATTGTTCTATCATAGCGAATGACGACTCAAAGTATCCGATGCAAGACATGCTCATATCCTTACTCACACATCTGAAGAAATCAAGAAAGTTTACCTTACAAAGTTCGCACAATCTATGAAATCAATTGTCTTCTTCAAATGTTAAACGTTATGGAGATTAGAAGAAGATACATCATCAAAGCTTTCCAGATTCCAACAAATATGAGCATGTGAGACTAAAGATCAGCGTATGGCAAAGTCAAAGTGAAAGAAGATCACAAAGTAATTCAGAGAAGTAAAGCTTAAACAAGTCAAAGATCAAGATCAAGTCATCACATCAAGTTCTGAAGATCATGATCAAGGTGTTAACGTTTGAATTACCAAAGCACAAACAAGTGAAGTACCCTATCAACACCACGAGCTTAAAGAGACAAGCACGAGTGAGCTTCATCAAATTCTCATGACTCTCTAGGGCGGAGATGTTAGGATCAACATAAATGGACAAAAAACAAAGAAGCTTCGGTCACTCGAAGATACAAGACAAAAGTCTAGCTCGTTAGTTGGTTAATTAATTAATGTTTATTAATGGAATTGGGCTGACAAAGTAAAAAGCCTGGAAAGCCAACTAAAGCCTAGAATGGGCAGAACCTTGTGTATAATACACCTAGTTTAGCAAAAATTAGGTTAGGAAAAATAGCTAAGTTCATTGTAATTAATATTGTTAGGCTTCTAGCCACCAAAAAGGTTTTCTTTCAATCATCAATAAAGTTTTATTTTCCTGCATCTTGATTCTTCACATCATTGTTAAGGTTTGTATGAATGATCATGGAACCAACACTATTTTATAGAAAAATGAATTTTTGTCATAAATTACCGTGTAATCTTCATCGTCGGATTCGTCAAACGATATTCTAAAGTCAATTTATATTGTCGTTCAAGATAACTTACATAGTGCGCACACCGGGAGAGTGTTGCTTCAGATGTTAACGTGTCGTTAAAGGCTATAGCTGGGAATTCAGTTTCAACAGATCCGAGGTCGTAAACGTCTTCATTATCCCAAATCTTACCATACGTAGCAGTTTCCCAGTTATACACCTTACCACGCCTACGAGTTTTGTCTTCCTTAAGCCTGATATAATCCTCCATAGTAATGTTGGGGTCGTCCATTTAAACCAGTAATAAATTCGCTAGGAAAGAAAACTGTCAAATAGCTTAATACGCCATATTCAGTGAACTGAATACGCCGTATTAATGATAGAGTCGAATACGCTGTAATAGTTTAAAAAAAGTATACGTCGTATCCAATAAATTGAATACGCTGTCACACCCCCAAACGGGGCCTGGACGGAATACGTGTCCGAGGGCGTGACGTCATAACAATCCGATCACAAAGCAATAAAGAACGACCACTAATCATGGACGTTTGAAAAAGTTTACTCGTTGCATAAAATAAAATAGATTCAAGTTTTACAATCCATAATAATTAAGTTAAAAGTAGCGGAAGCATAACAAAGTTTTGATAACGACAACGAGTAAATAATAGATAAATCTTGAAATTTGTGAAGTCACATAGCACATAGACTCCACATAGCATCACGAATCAATCCAAGCTAAGCACCTGAGAAAACATGTTTAAAACGTCAACATAATGTTGGTGAATTCATAGGTTTAAGTTAATACAAGAGTGGACCACAAGATTTCAAAACGTATGCGACTACTATAACAGATACAGTATCACATAAAAAGTATTTACTGTTGCACTAAGCTCATGACACTGAAGCTAATAATTAACAGGGCATGTTACATCCTGTCACAAAGTATTCCTGCCCTTAATCGGTGTCCCAAACCAAAGACCACCATAATGCACAATCGACAGCTTATTTCGTTTGTTCTCACATTATGGGAACCAAAAGGCGGATAGGGATAAATTAGTCCCAATAGATTATCTTACTCACTCGCTTCCTCAAACGGTCCATTCTCGGTCGAGAAACTAACAGTTCATGATAATTTGGGCAGTAGTAGGTTTGTAAGCAACTTAGGCAACACATAAACATGTAAAAATTGCGTAAAGAACTTGTGTCCAATTTAAAAGCAAACAATGTTTCTCACCCCATGGTATAAAGCATTTGTAAATCAGTAAAAGTGTGGGGCTATGAACTCACCTTTAACAAGATAAGCGTTAACCCAAAATGACGAAGATATAAGGAGGTCTAGCCGCGACCTAGAGTAAATATGGGTATGACTTAGCATTCGTCAAAGAAACAAGTAAAGCATCCATGTTCATCATTTAGAGCATCCAAGTGTGTTTGCGTTTTAGTAATAAAAGACTTTGAAACTTTACCATGTCTTAGTTAAATCCCGACACTTGCAAAAAGTTACTATTTTTAGAAACTTTCCCTTTTAGGAAACTTTTTAGTTTCAAAACGTTAATAGCGTCCCCTATTTTCTTAAGTTTCCATATATTACAAATCGCTTAAACAATTCTAAACCGCCTAATCCTTATGTTTAAATCGCCTAGATGTCCAATTCGTACCATTTTTAATAATCCTACTTTTTATTAAGGTCGTCATCTCAAATTACTTTCTTCATGACATTTCTAGTTGTTCTAACTAATTACTTAGCATTTCTATATGTTTCGCTTGCATTTAAAACATCCAAAATCGTCCGAAAGTGCCCGAAACCCCCTTTTACTATTCCAATCAGCAAGCATTAATTAGAGTGTTTCTTAAAAATCTATTTTTCCGATTTGTGGTAAAAATGTCTCTCGTTTTTTACTTTTAGGCTAAACGGTTGCCAACATTATAGTAAAATCTCATTCCGGACAACTTTCGTGTTTTATACTTAAGCCGATTCGGACCCGAAGGGCTCCGAATCGCCCGTTTTAGCTGCTGATCTGGTCATTAAATATTCCCATTTTCGCCGAAAAATGTTTCGAGTTTCATTTGGCCATAACTTGGCCGTTTTATGTCCGATTTTAAAGTGTTGGTGATATATGAAAATATTACTCTTTTCGAAGTAAGCTCTTCGAAAACTACTTTTACGCCTAATGAAAACATTTTTAAGTCGCTCAAAAAACCACAAAACTAATTCGGGACAGCAAGGTTGTTTTGGCGAAAATACGGACCATAAAATCAACCCAAATCAGCATATTAGTGCCTATTTCTAGCCCTATATTTATTTACAACAACCAACCACAAAAATAAACCTCTAAGCCACCTAATATATATTGTTGCAACTCTCATCAAAACTCTCAACTCGCCAAGAACTTAATTAAAACCTAAAACATAAAGTGGTAACAATGTTTACTTCCATTTTATAAAGATGACAAAATATTAACTTATTTCTTTTGTAAAAATTAACACAAACACATGGATCTTTATGAACAAACATAGATCTATAAAGAAAATAGATGAAACCAACAAAGATTCAAGGAACACTTACAAATCAAGAAGGGCTATTAAGTAGGCAAAAAACACAAGGATCTTATACCCACAAAACTATAGAATCTATAATCACACCAAATAAATCTTGAAAACCCTAACATTATAATTCTTGGAAATATTTAAAAATTAACCAACCAACACTAGGATCTACCTTTAGATAACCTTAGAAGTGAACTTAGAATACTTGGATCTTGCTAGAAATCAAAAGTTATGGAAGTGTTTGTGTGTGTAGGTTGTGCCGTGAGCTAGGCAAAGGGAAAAGGGAAGAAGATTTTGTTTGTTGCTTGAAGAAATGAAGTGGGAACCCTAAGTGTGGTATAACATGGTATTTATAGGTCCATGGTTAGGGTTTTGGTGTGTTTTGGACTAGTGAGTGACCCACAAGTGACCAACACACACCAAGGGTGTGTGTGGTCTTTGGTTCGGCAAATAGGTACAAGGACCCCGAGATTGGTTCAATTTTTCTAGCCAAGTTTCAAGTGATATGATCATGGTTCAAAATTTGTAGTCAAGTTGTATGAGGTGTGTAAGTAAACACATGGTCTTAACAACATGAGAAATGGTGCATGAGAATGACATTCTCATGTGTCACTATCTTGTATAAGCATGAGCACATGCATGGGATTTCAAGAAAGATGCTTGTTGATTTAATTTTGAGCATGCACATGTATAATTTTTGTGGGTTTTGGGTATAGGAGGAGGGGTGAATGAAATTTTTAGATGAGGTATAATCTTCAACGTTATCTTGAGTTTTACACGATAAAATGTTTTTGATGTTTTCCGGGGTTCCGTTGGTTAATACAGCGAAAAAAAGAAAAAAACGAAATTTAAAGGATAAAACCCTAAAATTAATATCGGAAGTGATTAAAAATCACGAAACACTCAGGAAAGCTAAAATATCTTATATTAAGCCTAAATTAATTTATAATCGATGTCGGAACGCGTCCGACGACGTTTTTCAGTTTTTACGCAGTTTAGTTCCCCGGTAAACTGTCAGATTTAAACGTAACGTATAAAATTTAAAGTAGATGACCGGAGTGGGTCGGAATACTAACCGGGAATTTACGGGGTGTGACATCCTTTCCCCGTTAAAAGAGCTTTGTCCTCAAAGCTTAGGGCGTAGCTTGAGTCGCGGATACAGGGTTAACGAACAACTGAGGGTACTTCTTCTGCATTTGGTCTTCGCGTTCCCAAGTATACTCGGGACCTCTTCTTGAATTCCAACGGACCTTCACGATTGGAATGCGACTTTGCTTCAATCGTTTAACTTCGCGGTCCATAATCTCAACCGGTTCTTCAATGAAATTGAGCTTTTCATCAATGTGGATTTCGTCCAATGGAATCGCGAGCGGTTCATCGGATAAGCACTTCTTAAGGTTCGAGACGTGAAAGGTGCTATGAACAGGCTTAGTTTCTCTGGTTATTCTAGTCGATTCTGCAAACCGTTCCCACCTTGCGCGAGAATTTTAAAAGGTCTATATAACGAGGGTTAAGCTTTCCCGTATGGACGAAACGTATTACACTTCTCCAGGGAGATACTTTCAAATACATAAACCTTATCCCCAACCTGAATCGCTTATGCTACGTCTCGTATCAGCGTTGACTTTTGTGATCACGTGAAAGCTTGTGACGTGCTTGATTTGAATAATCTTCTCTGTTGTCTCTACGAACAATTTTGGTCCAGCAAGCTGGAGCGGTCTCCACCTTCAGCCCCAACAGACAGGAGTGACCGGCATTTGCGACCATACAACGCCTCAAAAGGTGTCGCCTTAATACTTGTATGATAACTGTTATTGTAGGAGAATTCTATTAAGGGTAAATGCCTGTCCCATCCCTTCCTGAAATCTATCACACATGCTCGGAGCATGTCTTCCAGTGTTTGGATAGTCCTCTCACTTTGACCATCTGTTTCGGGGTGATATGCCGTACTCATATCTAATTGAGTTCCAAAAGCTTCTTGAAGAGATTGCCAGAATTGGGACACGAACCTACCATCGCGATCAGAGATGATCGAAACAGGCACTCCATGTCTCGACACCACTTCTTTCAAGTATTGCCTGGTCAGTTTCTCCATTGAGTCATTCTCTTTCGTTGTCAGAAAGAAAAAGTAGAGAGATTTAGTGAGTCGATCGACTATAACCCAAATCATATCTTGCCCACTTGCCGTTTTTGGTAACTTTGTCACGAAGTCCATAGTTATGTTTTCCCATTTCCATTCAGGGATTTTTGGTTGTACCAATAGACCGGACGGTTTTTGGTATTCTGCTTTAACCTTTGCGCAAGTCATACACTTTCTCACATATGTGGCAATTTCTGCTTTCATGTTGGGCCACCAGTAAAGCTTTTTCAAAATCTTGGTTTGGGTACATTCCTTATCCGATCCAGTGTGGATCGAATACTTTGACTTATGCGACTCGTGCATAATCAAAGCTCTCAAGTCACCAAACAGTGGTATCCAGCTTCTATTCTTCAAACACAACGTTCCATCTGCACGTGGCTCCAGGTTCTTAATCATGCCATGCAAATCCTCTGTTCCGTAATTCTCTTCTTTTCTCGCCTCAACCTGAGCATTCAAGATCCGCGCAGGGAGATTCAAACCGATTGTCATAACCAAGGCTCGAACTCGTAGTGGCTTAGGTCTCTCTTTCGGCTTAACGCATCAGCACCTCATTCGCTTTCCCGTGGTGGTAGCGTAACTCGCAGTCATAGTCACCTTAACAGTTTAACCACCTACGTTGTATTTATTCAACTCTTTCTGATCTAGACATATGATTGCAAACTCTTTTGATCATGTACACTACGCACTTAGTGCCGTGTTTTTAAAGGTAATGTTCCACATCTTAAGAGCGAACACACACAGCTACCAATTCTAAATCATGTGTCGTGTAGTTATTCTCATGGATTTTGAAGTGGCGAGAAGAATAAGCCTAGGACATCTTTCTCCTTGTGCATCATACACTGAGGCATAATCCCTTATGAGAAGCATCACGTATACTTCGAAGTTTTCACTTTCCTTCGGTGCTAACGCCAAAATCGGTAGCAACTACATTAACTTGTGCTTCAATGTCTGGAAGGCAGTTTCCTCCTTTTCACCCCAATTGAAATTTACACTTTTCTGAGTCAGTTTTGTCATAGGTCTTGGTCATTCTTGAGAATCTTCGGATAATTCGTCGGTAGTAACTGGCAAGACCTAGATATTGTGCGAATTTCAGTTGGGGTCTTGGGTGATGCCCAATCCTTGATTGACTCAATCTTAGCAGGATCAACGTGAATGCCTTGTATCAATCACGTGTCAAGGAATATTGTACCTTCGAGTAGCAAAAGTCCCACTTTGAGAACTTTGGCGTACAATTCTTCCATCTTGGCAAACTCCAAGATTAGTCTATGATGTACAGCATGTTCTTCTTTGGTCTTTATGCGTAGATTAAGATGTCATCAATGTACCGATCACGAACTTATCTAGGTTTGGTTAGGCATACCCAGTTCATTAAATCCTATGAACATGCCGGCGCGTTAGTCAACACCGATTGGCTTCACTATTGGAAACTTCGTAATGACCATAGCGAGTTCTAAACGCCATATTTGGGATATCCTCGTCACGAACTCTGAGTTGGTGGTAACCAGACCTCAAGTCGATCTTTGAGTACACACTTGATCCTTGCAACTGATCAAACAAGTCGTCAATTCTCGGAAGTGGGTATCGATTTTTCACAGTAAGCTTGTTAAGTTCACGGTAGTCGATACACATTCGGAAAGAGCCGTCTTTCTTTTTGACAACAAAACCTGTGAGCTCCCAGGGTGAGGAACTTGGCCTTATAAATCCCTTGTCAGATAGTTCTTGTAGTTGAGTGGACAGTTCTTCCATCTCCGACGGTGCTAACCTATACGAGGCTCGGGCTACAGGTGCAGCACCTGGGACTAAGTCAATTTGGAATTCGACTTGTGTTATGGGTTGGTTTAGTAGGTAAGTTCTTCTAAGAAAAACTTCTGGAAATCCCCGTACAGTCGGCACTTCTTCAAGTCGGCTTCTCCTCCGATTGTTCTTTGTTTTTCCGTCACAGTAAACCTGTGTGTAAGATATAGTTGAAAACCTTTTATTATTTACTTATGGGTCCTTTTCACATGATATAATGTCAACTTTGATTTTCTTCTCCTTGGTACCTTTTGTCTCATTTGAACGAGCCCAAGAATTTCATTTCCATAGGAATACGCACTATATCTTCTGTCACAGACAATCACTGCATGATTCTTTGCTAACCGAATACATGCGATGATAAGTCGATAAATAACCATATCTTTAGGAATAGGTCGATATTAAATGGATGTCCTAACAATCCTAATGTACAGCCCATAAACACAGTGTTGGTTTCTGAAGTCCTTCCGTCAGCTAGTTCGATAGCGTAGCTAACATCTAGGGCATAGGGTGTGTTGTCTAGCAATGCACTAAAAGTATTTGATACGAAACTCTTATCGGCGCCAGAGTCAAATAACATATATGCATGATGATTGTTGAGAAGGAACGTACCCGTGACAGTGTTGGAACCCGGGTTTACGTCACCTCCTCCTAGTGCATATGCTCTGCCGCTTGCATCAGGAACTCTTGCTTTGTTTCCACGGTTTTGGTTCTTGATCTTGGGGCAATCATTCCGGTAATGTCCTTGTGCTCCACACTCAAAACAAGTCACAACCCTCTGATTTACCATTTGACCTCTCTGGGTGAGGGTAGTGGGATTGGTAACCCTCCAATTTCTGGTCAAATGTCCAATCTTATTGCACTTCCCACATCTTGTGGTGCAAGGGCCTATATGATGAAGCTTACACTTGTTGCAGAGAGGCAAGGTACATTCATATTGCCTTTCCTCATTGCTACCAGCCACATAGGCTCTAGCAACATTCTGTCCTCTAGTATTCTGTCGTTTGTGGGGTAGTTGTTGCCTATGGTTGTTTCCATAGTTGTTGTAACACCCCCAAATTGGGTCGCAGCGGAATAAGGGTCTGGGGCGTGTTACTTCAAGATCAATAGCACAAGATATATAAGAACGACACAAAAAGTCGTTTAAAATGATACATTG
>BQNB010066749.1:20136-34446 GCA_026074375.1 Tanacetum coccineum | reverse complement strand
ATCAATCAGCTTTTTATTTAGGAGCTAGTTGTTTGAAATAAAATATTAAAGTTGATGCATTCAAACATAGCTATTTATTCGGGAAGAGATTTTTTTTGTAACAAAAAGCTTACAGCTCTACAAAAAGTTTCAAAAAAGCTCCTGCCAAACAGACCCTAAGACGTGAGGTTACAATATACTACCGTCGTTAGACATAACGGGCACCGGGATTAATTTGGCAACAAGAGTGCCAAAAAAAGACCCCCTTATCTAGATTTGAATACAAAGGACCAACAGTGTAATTTACCCCCAAAAGAAAAAGAAAAAAAGAAAAAAAGTAAAAAAAGTAAAAAGTGTTAGTCCATGATTAGTCAAAGTCAATTATATATGATTAGTCAAAGTTATTTATGTCATTCAAAGTTATTTATGTCAGTCAAATTAATGGTCATTATGTATTGGGCTCAAGCCCGTATTCTAGAATAGTCCGTACACTCCTATATATTGTATCAATTGTTTTAAGGAATACAAGACACAAATTATATCTCTAAACCCTTTCCTACAAAAAGATCTTATTCTTATCTGCTTGCTAGCCATATCAAAATACCACACTCTTTCTTTCTAACAAAATCAAGATGATGGGGATAATACTTTTCTGGGATGACGGCTGTCGCTCACTAACTGTACTGAGTTGGAACCTCGTGGCGGATGCGACTCGCAAGATTTTGCGTACTACATTAAGGTATAAAAATAAATTATATAAAAATTAAGGTTTCGTTAATAATTAATTTTGTTGAGTATATTTGAGATGTCTAGTTTATTTAGGAGTTCATCAATTTCTACAACTATGTTGGAACTACCAGCTACTAGACTACTCTAGGGCTTATAAACCTTTTGTTTGTTTAATTTATTGTGTTATCTATTTCTTCTCGTTTCAACCTTTGGATTTGCAGTAAATTTTAGTCTTCTTGTTGGTCGTATTTTTAGGACAACTTTTTAAACATTAAGGTGTTAGCAACTCTTCATTTTGAATTTCCAAGCACCATAGATATGAATGAGTTTTGTAATATGCATTCTCATTTCCTAGTTAATTAACTCAAAATTACAATTTTATATAATTTTTTTCAGGATTATTCTTCAAACCAGAATATAAAGTGGACAAAGTTTATCAAGAAATATTAAAAAAAACACTAAATGGCTAATATAATTTGTTTAACACTCCTTCGCAAATTTCAAAAGCCCAATAGTTTGTACATAAAATAATCATCTAACAAACTTATCGATGCTGCTCAACAGATTCTCGTAAATAGGTTTGTAGACAGTCATATGTGTCGAAAGATAAGCACACGTTATTTCTTATTTTCCGGACTATCGACATAAGTCTATAAAGCCTTCCCAAATATATAGACACCCAAGGCATATAATGTTGGTAAACAATTAAGGATCATAACCACTCATTTTCTATAATTGCATAATCCTCAATCATTCCAAACCAGTGGCCATTAAGGCTTCACACTCATACACATCATGAACAAACTTCCATGGCTTTTAAGCTTATTTTTTACAGCTGCAACAACAATAACTAATTAAATGATCAAACTTTTAACATGTTAACAGTAAGCGATCACCAGTGTTAATTAATTCTTTCAATTTTCAAATTGTTCCTTTTCTGCAGGTCTCATGTGCTAACGCCAAGTGCGGTTTCCTTTTTAAGAAGGAACTTTGTGCCACTCTTGAGCACCACATTCCTGCCTTCAATGACCAGTCTCTAGTTTCTGCCAGGAAGACTGTAAGTTCCACACTAATTACTTCTCTCTATCCTTTTCTGTTAGCCACATTATTTTTTAGCTCATTCTCTTGAAACATTATTCCAGTGCCCTGAGTGCAACTCTCAAGGGTGGCTTAAGCTCATTCCTGGGCACGGGGTTCCCCTCTCTACCTCCACCAGCAGCATATCACAACCTGCTGCTATCATGCTGCTCAGGACTTCTGGACTGACTCCCCTATCTTTGTCATTCGGCCGCCAGGCAGGTCGGTCCGTTCGGTAATTAACTCTTTTCTTTATATATATAATATGATTTTCTGCATCTCAAATCATTATTTGGTTATCAGATGAAAACAGGGGAACTTGTTGATGTGGATATGTCTGGCCGTAAGTTCTTTAGGCATGATGGTGACAAGAACTTACGTGTGAAGGAGATTCACGGAGTCGTTAGCAAAGTGCGTGGCCAAAACATGAAGGGCACCGGTATGATTTATTGATAAAATGCCGAGTGAACTCATTTTTTTAGTGTTACTGAATAATTTCTGGTCTTGATATTTTTATTTGTATCCTATCTTATTCATATGGCAGATGGAAAGAAATCTTCTCGTGGTGCACACTACAGGTCCTGCAACAGGTGATGCGATTCTTTCGTTAATTGAATCTTGTTTAAATCCTATCTTATTGAATTTGATTTAACACAATATATTATGGGTTGTTTATGCAGGAACTTCAAGACCGAAGGTGGTCTTCAGGATCATAACCAGGTCAAGCATGCTGGTGAGTGATGAAAAGGGCTTTAAGAAGGATGATAAGGGTGGCAGATTTTGTTGGCAAGTGAATCAGGGTATCGTCGTCTTTCTTTTAGTAGATTTTGTTGTCATCCTATATCATTCTGTCTTATAACTTTTGTGGAGGAAGTACATTTTGAAATATTGCAATTATGATACCATCGTATGTTGGATATTTATGCTAGTTCTGTTACAAATTTGGTCAATTGTAGTGTGCACCCTTTCCTGTCATAATTTGAACTTATTTCATGTTCGCCAATGCTTGTTTAGAATGATCATCTGTCTGTATGCTTGTTTAAAATATAGGGTCAAGGCTTTTTTCTGATAGCAAAATATGCTATTTGTCATATAGATTAAAACCAAACAGTTGTGTCTAATACTAGTCTGCTTAATGATGCTGCAGTCACTTTTATTGGTGCAAAGTCTTTCAAACAAATCAAATTGGCGTAACTAGTGCGAAAAACCATCGCTATAGTTGTGTAGATAAAGGCAGGAGTGTTGAAGCCTAAGCCACTTTGATATATCCGCCTCATGGTTCATGTGTGTTTGAACGATTGCTTATGCAACTCAATACTTGAGCAAATTGTTCGACTTGGCACCACATATACCCACATCCCATCCGAGATCAGATCTTTTGATGGGTCAGTTTTATCTGCTCTCAGGATGTCAAAAGACGTTGAGTAGTGAAAAGTAGAGGTGGCAAATAGTGGGTTAGAGGTGGGAGTGTAATTTACATTTGGCGTTCTGTGTAGAGATGATCCCGCTTACCTTATACGGAGTACTAGTTACTACTAGTATGCATTTTGGCTCCTAGTACCATTTCTTTTCACTTTTCACGTAATTTTGAATTGTGTCTTTATTATATAAAATGTTCTCTTATTCCAATATGTTGTTTCTACATATTGTATTTAAAGCTAAAACTCTGTTAACTTGAATTCAGAAGTCATCACAGAATTTTCTTACCCGATGCTGGGACGGGTTAAAACGGCTATTACTAACCATGTTAAATCAAATGCGGTACACTCTTGATTACTGATTCTCAACAACTTTCAACCCATTTGACTATTTCTCCTTTTGACTAAATGTTTATATTTGACCCATTTTAGATCAAACACAACCAAAATTTAACCATTCGTATGTAAATGTTTCAGTGATTGCCAATATTTGCCGAGACTTTTTGTATGGGTAAGGTTGTGACTTGGGATGTGCCCCGATCAAAATGACATATAGGTCCATTAATCACCAAAATGAAAGTTGAACGCATGTTCCAATCAAATTGCCATCATTCTGTATTCGCAACTTCTCTAAGTTGTTATTCGTAAGGTCATTGCATCTTACGTCAAACCTATGATGTCTGTAAGTATCTTACGTCATATGCACTAGCCATGGATATCCTAATTCACGGTTAAGACTCAAGAGGAGATAGCCCGATTATTTATAAAACCAAAAATAAATATCACTCAACTCAGTAAACTGCGAATTCATGTTTGGTTGTTTCATAATACTACTTAGGAAACATATACTAAAACAAGTGTTAGTAACTTTTGTCAAGCTGTTCAATGGAAGTCTGGTATAATAAATCCTTTGATGTACATGAGTGATGACTTGCGGTTTAACTAACCCAACGATCTCATGATTATTTTTGGAGGGCTAAAGCTAAGCCCAATATCTTGTCGAGCTGCTGATCTTTCTTCTTGAGGAGGGCTGAATAATCTAGAGGAGCAGGCATTCTTAGCTCGTTTTCAAATCCCGCCATTTCTTTATGTAGATGTTTCACCAATGCCTTATCAAACATCACCACGTCAACTTGTGCATTTGTTGTCACTTCTTTTACACAACTAGCAAATAAAAGAGCTTTTTTATATTGCTCAACCTGTTCTCGAGCTGGACTTAAACTACAAATGATGGCGGTTCGTGCATTGCCTCCCAAGCAAGGTTAAGTTGTAGGATACGTGTTAACTTTGAATCACGGTAATTCACATGATGGAGTCCAAAATGAATGGAAAATAATTTAGAAAACTGAAAGAAATAAAAAAGAAGCTGCAATTTCATAGGACGTGAAAAATAGATTGTTACAGTTTTCATGAGACAAAGGGAGCATCTCCGCCTGACCTTAGCTTCCGAACCACGATGGAGAGTGTCAATAAACTACTGTTGATGTGGCAACCTTCTTTGAGTCTTTGCCCAACAGATAATGCAAAGCTTCACTCTCACTTCGCGCAAGATCAACGGAGTTCTGAAAACAAAAACTTCATAATAATGTACTGAAACCTTTACAGTGTTAATGTGTCTTTATGCCATTTTTCTTAATAACTTCAGACATTGCAAGTCAAAAAGTAGGGCAAAAAAAAGTGCTAAGGGTAGTGTCCATACCAAGCGAGCTGTAAGTTTGTCGACTTATCCTTTCATATGAACTCACGAGATGAACTCCAAAAACCAAATTTAATCACACAGATAAAGTTCATAATACAAACATACTACATACGACATATGATAGATATGAAAACGATTTCATTATCATACCAGCCTAAGAATCTTATAAGATATTGAACTTGTGTCATTGAGGCCAGGATGTCTCTCCGACTTTGTTGGAAAAATTGAGGTGAAAATGTGTTTTTTACCCACATTGGACACGAATAAGTATTGAATTGAGTTGTCTATATGAATATCATAATATTTCGTAACAGGCAATGAGTGCCCGAAATAAAGCTAGTGTGAATGAGATATTAAGTCTCGAATTATGGCGTTTGGAATGTAACATAAGAAAGAAAAATGGGATAAAAGTCTATCCCACATTGATGGAGGAACAAACTGTTATGATACAGTTCAATTTGGAAAAGTGATCCGCGTCCGAACACACTATATATAATATATAATATATAAGGAGGATATCAATAATAATATAGTATAGTATTTCCGTCGGGTTCTAGAAAAACGCTTTTAACCAAAGCAATTATCAAATACCTTCCGGGTCGTTTCCTCGGCGAGAGGTGAATGGAAATTTACGTTCAAATTGTAAATCGAGCTTGATTGTGTTTTAAGTTTCTGGTTTTGGTTTTAAACTATTTTTAAACTAATAATTAAACTAATATTACTTCTAAGATTAAAAATTAAAAGATTAAATTAAAATTGATCTAAAAGGTATAAATAACAAATGTGCTTGTTAAGTGACGTGAAATGTTCCTTAAGTGCGGGCTTAGGTTTAACGAATTAAAATCCTTAGAAAACAAGTTTCAAGAAATTAAATGACAAATAAAGTAAAATGCTTTTTTTAAAATAAATGACAAGTATTTAAATTGCATTAAAAGTAAATGACAGTATGTAAATTAACTATTAATTTTTTTAAACCTTTTTAAAACCACACTTAAATTCCAAATCACTAATCACTTAGCAAACACAAGTTATTTACTCACTACTCATAGCTTGTTCACCAACGACCAGTAGCAATTCATGCTACTAAACATAGCTCATATCCTGACTCTGTCAAATGTCCCTTTAGCCATATTTCCTTATTCCAAGCCTTAGTAAACGTCATATATCCCGCTTCAGTTATTGACAAAGCCATCATGTGCAGCCTCATAGCTTTTTAGCTTCATGCATATCCTTGTATCATAAACCCGTACCCTTTATTTGATTGATCCTACCCATGGCGTTAGTCTAATTTCAACAAAAAACTTGTCTGTCTTTAATCCACGATCAAACTTATCTAACATAACCACATCTTTTCCACATCACAGTCCCTGATAGACTACCCTCCAACGACAGTATGGAGTGCCCCTTCAACAAAATCTGTACCACCTTTCATGTGATCATGGGACCGTGACACACTTTAGAGTATTACCACTATTAATCTCTGATATCTTCAAAACCAAGTAATATTTCCCTTTGCTTTAACCGGCAACCCTTGGTAATCCAGATCTCAGCCTTGCATCCGCAAGAATAAACCATACCATCTATATAGAGAAATATATGTATATACATACCTGGCGTAGACTCGCAGTAATAGCCATCGCCGTTGTCACTGCATTTCTTACAACCGTTGCTGAGCACATACACATCTGATCGAGCATCCATATCATCTTTCAATCCAGCCTTCCACTTGGAAATCACCTCACAAGTAAGTGTATTATTGAAAGTCAATGACTCATGTGCATATATCTTCTCCACTGCAGCAACTGCAAATGAGCCTCCATTTATAGTTCTTCTCTTACTGAAATAGTTTCCACCATAAGTGTTGCTCTACTTTCTTGTGTGGATGATAGTATATCAAATCCTGAGTTTGTACTTCCTGTGAACCAACTACATGATCGACATTCTCTTGAGGTTCCACCTCAAATGTATAATCCTAGCTATTCCACCTTAAACTCAAATCCATGCAACACCTGCATTGAACCCGTACCTACACTAGAACCAATAAAAGTTTTCTTGAACTCCCCACTTTCATTGAGACCCTTATTCCTGTAAAGCACTACCTTTGAAGTAATGTCATCTAACCTTCAAAATTACCCACTATACCTTTTACGGTATCCCAAGAATTTGCACTTGACCTTAACCAATTCAAGCATCCCTTGCTTAATACTAGCAAGCCAACCAAAAAACCCTAACATATCTATAGGCGTTTTAAATCCAGTCGCTGATGATGGTGACCTTGTTCACTAGATATGTAGGCATGGTTGTATCCTCTGCCCAAAGAATCTCAGGACAGACGTGGAATAAATCAGAAAACAACGTACCTTAGCCAAGAGTGTCACATTCGTCTCCTTAACCAACCCATTCTGCTGCTATAACCCTGCAACACCCAAATGTTTGGCGACCCCACTCTTCGTACATTGTTGTGTAGACCTCTGATTACAAGAATCAAGAACATTACCCGTCTTGATCTTCCACCCAGTCTGATATTCCTTTTCCTGCTCCTTTACCAAGCAGTCCGTGTTTGTCTTCTCTTCAGGTTGCTTGTCCTCCAACCATCTTTGAGCCACTGCAGTATCATCGTTACTAACCTGAAAAACCTCAGCTTCACGATCCCCTTGAGCTCCCTGCAGTTCCACCTCAAACCAAACACGTTTTTCATCATGTACTCCATGGACTCCTGTTTCAACACCAGGACCAAGTTGTTTGAACCCAACTTGTTTTGAACCTCCATGCTTTTGTACAATATTCCCATCGAGCTTTTCGATGTTTAACCTAGTATTCATACTAGCCATTCTTTTAACCCTTTGCTAACCGTTTAACCTTTTGTGAATTTACCTACACAAAGCACGATCTAGCAAAGTAACCCGTTTGTAAAAACCATTACTTTATCGATATAACCCTAAGAATAAACCTTCTTAGAAGTCGATCAAAGCAAGAAACCCTTCAAAAAACAAAACCCTTTCTTGCTCAAATATCGATCGAACCATGGGCATAAACCGTCCAACAAATCGATAACCCTTGAATCAAGAAAGTAACCTACGCTTTTTAAAGTAACCCTTGTCGTACTTTTGTTTTTGAGTATTTGTGTATAACCATTAATGGAACATCGCGTGAAATAGTGAAGTTGAGTATTTGTGTATAACCATTTTAGAAAGTTGAAAGGAAAAACTGGCCATAAAATGAATCATTTTTTTAATAGTTATTTTGTACTTATCTTTTTAATTAATGGAACAATATTGGACAGAGTAAGTTCTCATATTCCTCCATGAAGGATGGCATGCATGGTAAGGAATAAGGATCATTTTACGGGCAGTCTTAACTAGATGTCGAACAAAGGTAATTAACCAAACCACACCTCACTAACATACTTTTGTACCGTAAGATTTTGTTTATGTTAACAGTAGTATATATTATCAATATCTTCAGGATGTTATATGTACATAATAGTCAAATGTATTAAAACTTTGGGTCAAACCGAAATTAGGATGTTATATGTAAATAATAGTCAATTGTATTAAAACTTAGGGTCAAACCGAAATTTGAATTGGGTTAGTTGGCTTCAACACCCTTTTTTGATTCCTTTGTAATTTTCTAGCTCCTTGCTAGTGTTTCTAATAAAGTCGCCGTTAAAAAAAAAAGATAGTTCGACATTTCCTTAGTCTATAAACAATTTCCTTAGGGGTCTCTTACTATTTTTTTTACTACATCTTGTAATTGAATCAAAATTACATAAAACTACATAATTAACTAATCACATTAAATAAACTTCTTATCCTGAATGTGTATGTCTTTTTATTACCAATTTCATTACGTCTTATTATACAAACCACACATGATTAATAACAGTAATGAATCATTATATTATACAATTATTTCATTACGTCGTTTATTCCATACATTTGACATTTTATTTTTTCCTACCAAACAAAGACCAGAGGTTTACAAATTTAACTTGACAAGATCGAAATTTGTGCAAGTATCCATCATTAATTAATTTAATGGAGGTGATTTGCACACTTTATTTTTTTTTTGCTATTCATCAGTATATTACACTGTTTGTATTATGAGATGTAATTTAGTTATAGATGATAAAAAAAATGTGTACAAATCACCTCCATTAATTAACCATTGTTTTTGAGGTTCTATCAGTATTTGTATACTACACTACTTGTTTTTGATTCATTTTATTGAATATCTCACATTCACCAAACAGAGCACGATTTTCTTTTATACCTTATTGTTTTTGAGATCTATGAATAATTGTTTACATTTAGACCACTTCAATATAGATAATATACATAAAAATACATATGAGTCATTAAACACCTTAAAAACTCGATAACAACTTGAGTCGAGCCTATATTAGCTCGAGCTCGACTCGATAAACATTTTGAGCTTATTTGCTCGAGGCTCAAAATTTTACGAAATCACATGTGATCATGATACAAATCACATGTAATTTTTTTAGATGTGACTAAAAACAAAAATTGAAAAAAAACATCGTCGTAAGTATATTGAAATGTTCGTCTACTGAAAGATAAAAAAATACTCGTCGTGATTGTGACAATTTTCCATTTGCAAGATATTTTATTTAAAAAAAAAGATGAAAAGTGATGCTTTTTATATTTTGATTGAAAAATGAGTGGTTAGGACTTTTTCATTGGATTTTTACTAAACTTTGGGTATATACATTTGATCTCAACTCCAAGTTACATAGATTAACAAATATTGAGTTCGTGTAATTATGGTGAAAATTATAAAACTATGACATATTGAAATTTGTTAGAATACAATTGACGAGTTGAACACTACATTGTAGTTTGTAAGTCCTCCAAAAACTAACTTTATTGCATACAGTATTAGCTGTAATTGATTAGCCATGATTATATCACAATCAATATCACATTAGGCTGGATGGAGTAAGAAGCACAAACTCACCTTACACATCATTTTTTTTATTTAATTACTTTCATTCATAAATTTAAAAACGTAACCATAAATGTACGAAATTAATAAAAACGTAAACGTAACCATACGAAATTAATAAAAACGTAAACTAAATTAAAAACATTTATTTATAATGTGTGTGTGTGTGTGTGAAAAAGAATGATATTTTAAAGAGTTGTATGTTGTTATAATTTTTTTGAGGTTAATAATCTCGATAAAAGGAAGATGGCTTTGACTAATGGGGATAAATTGATTGCGCCGCCTAATCAAACTTTCCTCAAATTGTAGTCTAGCCACATTTAAGGTTATTTAGTCTAAATGTCGTGTTTTTTCTTTGAACAAATAAATGTCGTGTTCAATAAATAGAACGTATATTTTTTTTAGTAGTCAGCCAAAATGTTAGGATTTTATGTATTTAGCAAAACAAGTAGAGCAACAGAAGGGATAAAAATGTATACTAGCAGTGTATTCGCGCGTTGGGATGGTATGTACGTACCATATAACTAAAATTTCCAGCGAGCAAATGTTTTTCCAGTTATATATTTTTTAAGAATAACTTTAAAGATGATGCGTATTCTATAGGTCAATAGCTCAAAGTTGTGGCAATAATGCAATATGTTTGTAGAACGATAATATCATAATAACATTATAGAGGTAGAAGTTGAAAGCAATTGTTAGTTTGTATAGTTAGAAATAGGTATAAAAATGCATGACAAACCCCATTACAATCTTATGTCATTAAACGTTACACTCCCTAATTAACAAACTATGATAATTTAGTTAAAAAAATATTTACACAATATTGAATCTAAAAACTATCTTCATCTGTTAAGTGTATGTTTGGCAAAACTAGTTGTAAGCTTTCTGTAAGCTGTAAACTATAAAGCTGTTAACATGAACTACAAGTTGGATATTTTTTTCAATAAAAGTGTTTAATAAATTAGTTGTTGACTGTAATTATAAGATGTAAAATTACTTAAAAGGGCATATTTAAATAGATTATATTATGGTTGGAGGGTATATCAGTAATTTACAGACTTAACAGCTCCTAACAATTTTAAGAGCTTCATCAATCACCTTTTTATTTAGGAGCTAGTTGTTTGAAATAAAAGATTAAAGTTGATGCATCCAAATAGAGCTATTTATTCTGAAATAGATTATTTTTTTAACAAAAAGTTTACAGCTCTACAAAAAGTTTCAAAAAAGCTCCTGCACAGACCCTAAGACGTGAGGTTACTATATACTACTTATAGTTATTATTATTTTAGAGCTCATTGCATTATTATCATATGTATGTAAGTTGCTTAAATTGTAATTTGAGTGAGTGGGTGTTTTAAAGAGTTGTAAGCAAACATAGCATTACTATACAACTTGTAATTCTTAAAAACTAGTTATGAAAATCTTAAAAATAAATAGGAAGGATGAGTTAAGCTCCCATTTGCCACAACTTTATTAAACAAACATCGTAGAATTAGCCTTTTTAAAAAGTAGCGTCGCTAACGACCATTAAAAAATAACCGTCGTTAGACATGACGGGCATCGGGATTAATTTGGCAACAAGAGTGCCAAAAAAAAGACCCCCTTATCTAGATTTGAATACAAAGGACCAACAGTGTAATTTACCCCTAAAAGAAAAAGAAAAAGTAAAAAAAATTAAAAAGATCTTGTTCTTATCTGCTTGCCAGATCAAAATCCCACACACCCTTTCTTTCTAACAAAATCAAGATGGTGAAGTATTTTCTGGGTTTGACGGCCTTGCTCACTAAGTGTACTGAGTTGGAACCTCGTGGCAGATGCGACTCGCAAGATTTTGCGTACTACATTAAGGTATAAAAATAAATTATATAAAAATTATGGTTTTGTTAATAATTAATTTTGTTGAGTATATTTGAGATGTCTAGTTTATTTAGGAGTTCATCAATTTCTGCATCTATGTTGGAACTACCAGCTACTAGACTACTCTAGGGCTTGTAAATCTTTTGTTTGTTTAATTTATTGTGTTATCTATTTCTTCTCGTTTCAACCTTTGGATTTGCAGTAAATTTTAGTCTTCTTGTTGGTCGTATTTTTAGGACAACTTTTTAAACATTAAGGTGTTAGCAACTCTTCATTTTGAATTTCCAAGCACCATAGATATGAATGAGTTTTGTAATATGCATTCTCATTTCCTAGTTAATTAACTCAAAATTACAATTTTATATAATTTTTTTCAGGATTATTCTTCAAACCAGAATATAAAGTGGACAAAGTTTATCAAGAAATATAAAAAAACACTAAATGGCTAATATAATTTGTTTAACACTCCTTCGCAAATTTCAAAAGCCCAATAGTTTGTACATAAAATAATCATCTAACAAACTTATCGATGTTGCTTAACAGATTCTCGTAAATAGGTTTGTAGACAGTCATATGTGTCGAAAGATAAGCACACGTTATTTCTTATTTTTTGGACTATTGACATAAGTCTATAAAGCCTTCCCAAATATATAGACACCCAAGGCATATAATGTTGTTGTAAACACTTAAGGATCATAACCACTCATTTTCTATAATTGCATAATCCTCAATCATTCTAAACCGGTGGCCATTAAGGCTTCACACTCATACACATCATGAACAAATTTTCTTATTTTCAAACAAGAAGACTCAGTACAGTTAGTGAGTAGCTGGTAGTTCCAACATAGTTGCAGAAATCGATGAACTCCTAAATAAACTAGACATCTCAAATATGCTCAACAAAATTAATTATTAACGAAACCCTATAATTTATACCTTAATGTAGTACGCAAAATCTTGCGAGTCGCATCCGCCACGAGGTTCCAACTCAGTGCAGTTAGTGAGCAAGGCCGTCAAACCCTGAAAATATTTCACCATCTTGATTTTGTTAGAAAGAAAGGGTGTGTGGGATTTTGATCTGGCTAGCAAGCAGATAAGAACAAGATCTTTTTAATTTTTTTACTTTTTTCTTTTTCTTTTGGGGGTAAATTACACTGTTGGTCCTTTGTATTCAAATCTAGATAAGGGGGTCTTTTTTTGGCACTCTTGTTGCCAAATTAATCCCGGTGCCCGTTATGTCTAACGACGGCTATTTTTTAATGTTCGTTAGCGACGCTACTTTTTAAAAAGGCTAATTCTACGATGCTTGTTTAATAAAGTTGTGGCAAATGGGAGCTTAACTCATCCTTCCTATTTATTTTTAAGATTTTCATAGCTAGTTTTTAAGCATTACAAGTTGTATTGTAATGCTATGTTTGCTTACAACTCTTTAAAACACCCACTCACTCAAATTACAATTTAAGCAACTTACATACATATGATAATAATGCAATGAGCTGTAAAATAATAATAACTATAAGTAGTATATAGTAACCTCACGTCTTAGGGTCTGTTTCGCAGGAGCTTTTTTGAAACTTTTTGTAGATCTGTAAGCTTTTTTTTACAAAAATAATCTCTTCCAGAATAAATAGTTATGTTTGGATGCATCAACTTTAATCTTTTATTTCAAACAACTAGCTCCTAAATAAAAAGGTGATTGATGAAGCTCTTAAAATTGTTAGGAGCTGTTAAGTCTGTAACCCTCCAACCATAATATAATCTATTTAAATATGTCCTTTTAAGTAATTTTACATCATGTAATTACAGTCAACAGTTAATTTACTAAACACTTCTATTGAAAAAAATATACAACTTGTAGTTCATGTTAACAGCTTTACAGTTTACAGCTTACAACTTACAATTAATTTTGCCAAACATACCCTTAACAGATGAAGATGGTTTTTAGATTCAATATTGTATAAATATTTTTTTAAACTAAATTATCATACTTTGTTAATTAGGGAGTGTAACGTCTTTATGGACATAGTTGTATGGGGGCTTGTCATACTTTTTTATACCTATTTCTAACTATACAAACTAACAATTGCTTTCAACTTCTACCTCTATAATATTATTATGATATTATTGTTCTACAAACATATTGCATTATTGCCACAACTTAGAGCTATTGACCTATAGAATACGCATCATCTTTAAAGTTATTCTTAAAAAATAAATAACCAGAAAAACATTTGCTCGCTGGAAATTTTAGTTATATGGTACATGCATACCATCGCAACGCGCGAATACACTGCTAGTATACATTTTTATCCCTTCTGTTGCTCTAATTGTTTTGCTAAATACATAAAATCCTAACATTTTGGTTGACTACTAAAAAAATATATGTTCTATTTATTGAACAAGACATTTATATGACGCCACTATTACATGAGGTTTAATTAAATAGAAATGGTCATGTGATGCTCCACTATATATGAAATGGGCCAATGATAGCACGACACATGGCAATGCAAAGAGAAATTCAATTCTCAAAATTCTGTTAACACAAATGAAATCTAACGGATGTAAATTATGCTTACATTTGAA
>BQNB010066749.1:0-18466 GCA_026074375.1 Tanacetum coccineum | reverse complement strand
AGCTTATCAAATAAGCCGTGAAATAAGCCAAAAACGGCTTATAATCTAAAAGAGTCAAAATGTGTATAAAACCATAACTGAAAAAGTCCCAAGGGCGAGTGGTAGAGGGAGTGTGTGTTGAGGTTTATAAAAGGGTGAGACTAGGTTGAGGTCAGGGGTTCGAGCCTTGCTCACCCCTGACTTCCTTGGTTTCCCTTTTATTTTTCAAAATCTTTTTAAACAAAGATGTAAAATAGCTCAAATTAAGCAAGTTTTACAAAAGCTACTTTATCTGAAAATACTAAATAAGCTAAGGACTTAATAAGCTATAAGCACCCTATAACTAATCTAACAATCTAAGCAACTAATAAGCAAAAAGATTAAGCAATAAGCTGAAAATCAAATTAAGCACTTATAAGCAGGTAGGAAACCAAACAGACTATCTAGCTATTTTTGAGCTTATTTTTTAGCATGAAAATAGAACCTTATGAAAACCTAGCTTATACCAGCTTAAACTATGACCTAAAGGCTATTAGAAACAACTTTTAAAATCTATTTTGAAAATCAACTGATCTAAGAAAAGGCTAGCTTTGAAAACTGTTTATATACTCAGTATGTACTGAGTATGTTTTTAGTATTTCAAAAGACAAAATGCTAATTTAAAGCTTAAAAACAGATAACTAGACCAGCTTATTTTTAAAAAGCAAATTCAAAAAGATGTACACTACCCTATAATCTACTTGTATTCTAAAAATTAAGACCTAAGATCTAAATTTACTCTCTGATATTTAGGCTAGAAAATGGTTGTTTGGCCTATTAGACTGCTGATGCAATTGACATGCTTATGACAAAACTCAGAACCAAGAAGTGCAGGTTTAGAGATATGTTCTAAACTTCTTTTAAACACTCAAGCAAAATCAAATTCAGCAATAACAATAGCTATAACAGATTTGAGCTTAAAATGCACATTAAACTAGATTTAGGCTAACAGATTTAAACAACTATACACTACTTTGATTAAAACTTGATTATGCCTACAAACAACTTTAAATCCTGACTCTATAAACCTTATAATAAGATTTAAAATGAATTTTAAAGGACCAAATGGACTCAAGCAGTACTAACTTGAGTTAGTACTGCTTGACCCAAACACTCCCTTAAATTTCTTAAATCCATATTTAGCTTATAAAAATGAGAATTAAAGCTAAAATCGTAGATACCAGATGCTAAAAAGCTATAATAAGACCTAATAAGTAGATTTTAACAAACTAATAAGCTAGAACAATAAGCTATTAAACTAAGCTAATATTTTTGTATTTTTTTGACAGTTTTTATAACATAACAAGCAAACTAAAACTAAGTTAACTAATGAACTTATTAAGCATTAAACAACAAATATAAGCAGTAATAAGCTAATGAAACAGTAATAAGCCACCACAAACAGATTAAACTAATTATGTAGATTTAAAGCTAGAAAATGAAAATGAAGACTTACAAGGGCCTTTGCACAAACAAGGCTTTCAAATGCTCTTAGAGCTTATTCAACAAGCTCCAGCTTATCCTAGGATAAGTTGGTGGGGTCCTGGAAGCCCATCCATTACTGGCTTCCCTTCCACAAGTAAGCTGAGGTAAATTTTGAGTGGTTTTTGAGTAAGAAAAGCTCAACTAAGCTTTTGAGAGCCTAGTTGAGTAAATAGTCAGCTTAAGATGAGATTTAGACAGATTAATAAGAGCTATTAGATATATTAATAGCTTGTTAAACCATATTTCTTATTAAGTAAAACTGAATTCTACACAAGATTAAAAATAAACTTCAAATTTTATTAATGAAAACAGATTACAAAGCTTTTAAATGAAGATTACAAGGATTGAAAACAATAAGCTGAAAGTTACATTTAAAAAATTACACTAAGCTTATATTAATACTACTCCTAGATGATCCTTTGTGAGTGAGAGAGGTCTTGTATTTATAGGCCTGGAGAGAAGGATCTAGACCTCTGCACACGCTCCTCTTGATTTGATCTTGGCCTTTCAATCATTGCCAATCATTGGATGCCCCTTCTTAGCTCTTGGATCAAAATTGAAGCACATGGTTTGCCAGCATGGCAATCCTACATCTTTGGAGCTCTTGTGCTTCTTTTGGCCTGATTTTAGTGCAAAATCCCACTTTTAGATGTGTTTCTTTTGAGTCTCGCGTGTCATTCTTATCCTAATTGACCAATCATAGGCTTTTGGTGATGTAATTCTTGCCAGCTTGGAGCTTGGTACTAAGTATCATGAGCCACGTCAATTGCGTGAAGGGAAATAGGATTTTACCCTTATGATTTTGATGCAGGGTAAGTTGGGGGAGATAATGAACAGTAACAACATTTCTTGCCCCCCAAATTTTATTTATAAAGATTTTTTTTGACCCGGGGTAAAACGGGGGTTGACTTGGGCTCGAGTTATTTTTAAAAGGGATTGGGCCGGTTAAAGGGTAAATTATTTTAGGCTTGTTAAATATCTAACGACCGTTAGTCCTAGATTGGTAAAGGACTAACGGTGTTATCTATTTAGGGATTTTTGATGAAAATGGATTTAACAATAAGGGTTATTTGGGTATTTTGAAGGTTTTGTTGTTTTGTTGGTTGACCAAGGGTTGACTTTGTTAACCTTTTCTAGAAACTCCTGGCTCTTGTGCACTCTATCCGTTCTTGTGTCCGTGTTTGTCCAGTTTTGACCGTTTTCTTGTGTTATTTGCAATATCCGTACCTACACATCACAAATGACAAAACAAGCAATATACAAGCATAATTTGCACAATTTGTTCATTTTAGGGCCATTTTTGTTATAAAAAGGATATGTGATTTCTCACATATCAAAATTCCCCAAACTAATCCTTTGAAAAGTAGCAAAGTCTTTTGTGGGGAGAGTTAAGAAATCACAAGCTTTAAAACACCCTATTTTCCCATTTTTCAAAACTTTTTCCATTATTATTTTTTTATTATTAATATTATTATTATTTTTTATTTATTTATTTTCCTAATTTACAACTTACAACTTATTCATGTGTGACATAATGTATTGCTTTCATTATTCATTGATAACTTTTAGGATCACGGAACAAAAAGCACAAAAAGTGTCCAAATGGATAAATTCATCGTCCCCGACTTTCACCTCTCCAAGCCAAGCTTAAAAACAAGATCATTGTAAAATACAAGTTATGATGCTAACACTACTCATAAAAACTAATTGTGTACTTACTTTTCCTCCCTTATTCCTAATTTCCTCTAAGGATTTTATTATTATTATTGGTGACAAATAAATTATGTCCTTATTAATAAAGTAAACCCGGTTTAGACCATTAATAGCTTGAAATCCTTTCCTAAAGAGACGATGTGGTGAGAATAAGGTCCACATTAAGGTTCTAATTTCGCATGATTTAGGGGTTATCCTTTTTATTTCATCCGAAACAACTCAACTACGAGTCCAGAGACGGAGGCTTTATTTAGATAACCCCGGAGTCAAATAAATGGACCAATCTTATTTGCACCATATATCCTAAGGCTCTTTAAGGAACAAACAAGACAACTTTAATCATTCCATATACCCTAAGGCTCTTTAAGGAACGACTAAAGCAAAAATTAAGCAACAATATCCATTCCATATACCCTAAGGCTCTTTAAGGAATAAGCAAAATATTTATTAATGTGATACATATAAGTATTCCTGATGTGTACTCATCTCAATCACAAAGGAACTAAAGAAAACTTCTATTAACTAATTATTAACCAAAAAACCGCACAACTCTATTTATTAAACAATTATATATAAAGGTGAAACAAGCTAATGGGAGAAAAAGCCACAATTAACACTTATGAGCTTTAAAGAAATCCAACTATTCTATGTTTAGCATCACAACTTATATTCTACTCTATCATCTCTTGTTCTTCACAATTTAAAATTTCTAATAAAGAAACTCGTGAATACTTAGCCTAATGCATTAAGATCGGCACTTTAACAAGTCACATTGACTGGCAACAATCTCAACTCTAATAAATCGAACTTCGCATATTTAAAATCAATTATGGGAACTTGCAAAGTCTTGACCTTTTCAAGCTAGACTAGCGTTTTATAGCTCCTTGTATAAAAGATTAGCAAAATCAATCTATTTAAAGTTAAGGAGAAAGCTAAGATATAAAACCGGTCGGGTCAAAATTTACTTTTATCCACACCAACGAAAGCCTACATGAGTCAACTATTTTCTATTTTATATTCAACAACTATTTATATTAACAAATTTCTACACACCCAATAATAATTTTTTTTGTATTTTATCATATGACATAAATTAGATATTAGAAGACTTAAAAATTAAAATTTTTTGTGACAATTGGGGTTGCGAGGACACGCAAGGCACAGGTAAGAATCACATTTCGATAGAAATCCCCCCACACTTAGAATGGAACATTGGCCTCAATGTTCAAAAATATCGGGTTTTACCCCCACACTTAAGAATGAAAAAGGCAAATGCAAAAAATTCCAAGTGTGAAAGGGGAAACACAATATATATACATGATCATGATTAATGATTCCATAATAAGTAGAAGATCGAAGACCGGATGATTGGAGGATTAAAAACAAGCACGGGTCTTCATGATCTTAAAGAATCCTTCAAAAACGAAACCACGTACCATAGAAAGAAGCACACCCCCACACTAGGCTATAAATCATACTCTCACATTAAGCAATGGAAAATAGAAAAGAAAGAAAAGACACGGTTACCTCCAGGAAGCGATTAATAATTGTTCACCGGTCTAGACCAGACTCGATCCCCCACACATGCTTGTCTGGGGATAGAGAATGGAGAAACGGGACATCCAAGGAGGATGTCCCCTCCAGAAATCATCATCGGGCTTTTTATAAAAATTAGAAATGATTTCGCCTCGATGAGATAAGAGAGGAGAAATGAGAATACCAGGATTGAACCACTATGTGGTCCTCGTTTTCAATCGAAAACGAAGTCAAAGGTCAAACATTGGACAAAAGGGTGGGTTGGGTGGGAGGGGGGGGGAAAAGATTAGCAAAGAACATCGTGTTTAGAAATGTCACCCACCACTTTGTTAGTTAACAACACCCTTATCGGGCTTAAAATCAAAGCAAATCTCAACATCCCGGTCGTTCGGAAGAGGACGAGAGGTGGACGGATCATTAAAAATGATCAAGACAAATAACGCTTTTCGGAAGGTGGAAGGGAATCATTATTAAGCAATTCTCAAGAAAACGATATCCCCTCCAAACATAAATCCATCGTCATCCTCAATGCCCAGTGGCATCGACTCATCGGAAGCAAGAAATAAATCGATCTCCTCCATAAGAGAGTCACTATCCTTAACGAGGATAGGAGATGGAGAGAGAGACTCAAAAAATGTATCAGCAATTTCCAAATTAAGTTCTTCCGGCGGTCGTGGAGATGAATTATCATACAACAAATTCTCAACAAAACGGATTTCTTCCTCTAGATCAAAGTCGGCTTTCTCAATTCCTGGTGGAATTGGATCGATATGAGCGAGTTCACCGGAGAACTCCTCGAGAAGATAATCAAACTTAGGTGAAGAATCAATTAAAATATCATGGTTAAGCAAAGATTCGATAAGATTAGACTCGGCATTGAAATAATGCGGATCAATCTTTGGAGAAATGATTTCTTCATCATCAAAAAGAGGGTTCGAATAAATTTTGAAATTTTCTTTTGGAACGTCCTCATCAGAAAGTGACTCGTCATCACTAGAGGTGAAATCGTCGTTTGAATCAAAGAGAGGATTCGAGAAAGTTGTAAAAGTCAGAGAAGTTTCATCATTAACGGGCACATCACATTCACTTTCTTTATCGGAAGTAACCTCAGACTCACTTGGGATTGGGACAAGGTTCTCAACACTAGACTTTATTAATTCGTCCGATTCCTTTTCAGGAATAGTGTCAAGATGCTCGTCCCCCATTATGAGAGAGTCAACGGGCTCCTCGGTTAGTAAAACGGGTGTGATAGCAATGGTATACTCCTCATCATCATCGTAGCAAATGGGAATCTTCCAATATCGATCTTTAGCCGCTTGCTCTTCCGCAAATCGCTTTTCTTCTTCCTTCTTTTGCATAATTTGACCAACCATATCACATATGGATGTCATTTGCTCCATAAGCTTGTTTTGAGAATTTAGAAGGTCATTTTAAATATTGAAGATTGGATGATTGATGGTATATTGTGGGGGTTGAAATTGGTCAAAACCGAAAGAATTAGAATCATAGCTAGAATTTTGCTCATGATAATAGTCTTCATTCATTGGTTGACATTGGTAAGTTTCATGAGGACCCCCGCAATTTTCACAACAAAGATATTGTTGTTGAAAATCATGAAAATCTTGCGGGAATTTAAAGTCTTGATTGTGACACAGTTCCGGATAGATAAACGGAACTTGAGGTGTACAATAGTGACCATAACGAGCATCATTCCCGCAAAATTCACAAGAATACATAGGAGGTTGTGGAGGTGGGTTGAAAACGTTAGGAGAATCATCAACAAAGTTGGGTTTTGAAGCGTAAGGTAATGAATTTTCTTTTTCAGAATAGCACGTCGGATCAAAACTTGGCAATGTTTATGGGAGCTCATCAATGGTTTGATTGCATAGTTCCGGATTAGAGATAATCGGAGCTTTCGGTGGACAATTATAACCAATATGAGCACCGTTCCCACAAGACTTGCAAGTACATCGTTGACAAAAAATTCCATCTAACGAATCACCACACTCGTAACAACAATTGTGGTTAATTTGTGGAGGACTTTGCGAGGACTTTTTACCGGGGTCTTGATTGAAGACGATTGGCTCTTGTGGTGCACTAACAATGTTTAGGTTGTGATTGATGACTCGGAAGTTGTTTAGAATTTCGTTTTCATCATGAATTGTATACCAACCTTCATTCAAACACTTTCGCACAAAAGCACAAGATCGACAATATAGACCATCAACCGGGTCTCCACAAGTTGCACAATTCTGAGGGGGTTTAGGAACAAGAATCTTGTCTTCAAGACCATACTTTGAACAACAAAAGTCCACAGTGTACAAAGCTCCACAAATGAGCATCTTTAATCGAGAAGACTGGGTTCAAACAAGATTGATGATGCCATAATAATTCTTACAATATAGAGGTGTTTAAGAATCAGAAGTAAATGGATAAAAGTAAGGGGAATATTTTTAGATTTTGAAAATAATACATAAGAAAATAAAAATAAGAAAGAAATTTTTTTTTATAAAATTTTTTATATAAAAGAAAATAAAATGGAAATAAAAATATTTTTGGATTTTTTTTATATATTTTTATATATATATATTTTTATTTTAAAAGAAAAGGAAAAAAATATTTTTTGATTTTTATATATTTTATAAGAACGAAAATAAACTTTCCGAAGAAAGGATCTTCAAGGCTCGAACACGAACAATCCCGTAAAAATCGCTACACCTTTCCCCGGCAGCGGCGCCAAAAATTGATCCGCGTCCGAACACACTATATATAATATATAATATATAAGGAGGATATCAATAATAATATAGTATAGTATTTCCGTCGGGTTCTAGAAAAACGCTTTTAACCAAAGCAATTATCAAAAACCTTCCGGGTCGTTTCCTCGGCGAGAGGTGAATGGAAATTTACGTTCAAGTTGTAAATCGAGCTTGATTGTGTTTTAAGTTTCTGGTTTTGGTTTTAAACTATTTTTAAACTAAAAATTAAACTAATATTACTTCTAAGATTAAAAATTAAAAGATTAAATTAAAATTGATCTAAAAGATATAAATAACAAATGTGCTTGCTAAGTGACGTGAAATGTTCCTTAAGTGCGGGCTTAGGTTTAATGAATTAAAATCTTTAGAAAACAAGTTTCAAGAAATTAAATGACAAGTAAAGTAAAATGGTTTTTTTTAAATAAATGACAAGTATTAAAATTGCATTAAAAGAAAATGACGGAATGTAAATTGGAAAATATTAATGACTATTAATTTTTTAAACCTTTTTAAAACCACACTTAAATTCCAAATCACTACTCATAACCAAATTCAATTTAACAAACATAACATTTAATGACAAAAATAAATCTACACTGAACATCTTCTAACAAAGATGACTTTCAAACTCCACAAATTAACAATCTAAATTCCTTCTTCCCTTTTGTTTGAATCCTGTTATAACCCCTAAAATTGGGATTAATCATTGATTGATTAATCTCATATCGAGCAGTGTGTAGCGCGGGTTCATCATCTTGGGTTTTTTGTAATTTTTGATTGTTATTCTCCTCTGTTAAAATCAATTAGACTCCTTTTCGTTTCTGTTTAATCCGCTGTCATTGAAACCCTGATATGTATTTCTTTTTCAATCACTTTTTTATCTTGATCTCCCTTCAATCAAAAGTATTTCTAATAGGTAAGTCGTACTCCAGAGACGACGATAATCGTATTACTATCTCCATTTAGGTTACAATTTTCCAGAAAATATTTTCTGCCAAAGATCTATTTCAATCATTAAAACAATACGGACAAGTTGTTGATTCGTATATCCCTCAGAAAAGGACGAAATGAAGGTAAACGTTTTGTGTTTTTGGTTCGTTTATCCAAACGTGTTTTAATGTTGACGCTTGGTAACAATTTATGCCAATTTGGTGGGTCAATCAAGCTTCACGCTAAATATAATGCAAGATTCAAAGAGCTACTTAGAACAATGGTCAAGGGGCAGATCATAAGCAAGTTGCAAATCGCCTCTTCCTAATAGTGGTATTCTGGGATTTTCTAATTCATATTAATGCGTAAAAAATCATAAGTCGGTTGATCATGACTCCACTGCCATTGTTTCTTTGAGAAGATTGTGCGCTCTCGCAAAGGACTTATCTTCATCCTTATTGGGTAGGATTAAAGAATTGCGTCCTTACCAATCATCAAGAACGCTCTTATGAACGAAGGTTTTTCGTGGACGTTGAATGTATTACTTAGGGAATTGTGGGTTCCTTAGAATTTTCTCTGTTGAAATCGAAAGAGCATCCGCGATAATGTAGGAGTTCCACTTTGGATCTCGAATTTTCCAGCTTCTTTCGAATCATCTGATGGTCGCATTGTGTGTGGGCAGAAATTGAAGGTGTTTCCCATTGTAACTATGGACTTTGAACACTTTCAAAGGAATATGTCACCAGGTGGAACTTAATCGACACTATGACTCTGAGTGGGAATTGTTTCCACTAGAAACGATTATGTTTGTTCACTAAGTCAATCTTAAATATTTATGAAAACTTCAAGATCATTTTCCGTGGAAAAGTGTATTGGATTCGTGCTAAGGAGGTCCTTGGTTGGACCCCTGACCTGGTGGAGGACTCAGATGAGGAGAAATTATCTGATGACGATTCATTAGAAGAAGGAATGAAGAACCTTGAATCTGAGAATGATTGTAGCAACTCGTTTCGAAGTTCCATAAACGGTTTATTGAAAATGACGGTGGTTTCAAAAAAGACTCATCTGTGGATCCTTTTGGGCTATACCTTTGCTTAAACAAAAAGACAAAGATCAAAAACATAGAGGAGAGTGGTACAAATTCTAGTCCCAAATCCACTGGGTATTACACTAATAACGACAATGATGATACAGTGGATAAGTAAGTCCTGTTAATGACTTTGAAGAGAAAACCTCAACGAGACGATGGAGAATCTAACAAATCAACCTCAAAGAAAATTAGATGAATCCGCAAGTATTAGTCGTTTTAAGAAATCAGTGGCACCGAGTCAGGGGCTCATTTATGTGTCTTATGGGATGAGTGGTGAAAATTTGGCCAAAAATGCTATGAACATGGATGGGGTGCATTAACAATCTGTCCGAGAATAATCATTGAATCTTCAAGGAGCGTCGATTGTAAGATACGATGAATTTTTATCCACTTAATATACAAGGCCTCGCTCAAAAGGCCAAAAAAGATTAGGCAAAAGGATTTATGTGTGAAGAATAAGGTGGAATTTCTAGCGATTCAAGAAACAAAGATGGAGAGATTCATCTTTTTCATGTTCGTAGCGGGTGTGGGGTAAATCGACTTTTGAGCATCTTCATAGTAATTTTTGGTAGACAATTCAGTGGTATCTTGTTGTGTTTGGAATCCCAACATTTTTTGTAAAAAAAGCTTCACTATTTCGGATTTTTTTATCATTATTAGGGGTGTTTGGTTATTGAACGGTATTGACCTCATGATTATTGCGGTCTATGCTCCTCATGATCCGCGTGATAAACGTATTATTTGGGACTACTTGGCCTGTTATTAATCGTGGCAATGGATAGGTGTGATTAAGGGGCTTCATGAGGTCGCGTCAAATCAAACAGGTTTGGTACTATTTTATTTATTTGGGGGCTCCTTGGGGGCGAATATTTTGAATCTTTATAATTCCACGGTCTTGAAGAAGTTTTCATCTTGGAGGCAGTGCTTCATTGGTGTCATAAGTTGCGACCAAATGAGCACGTTGGATAGATTTTTTTGTATCTAACAATTTGCTAAATATTTTCCCTCACATTAGCGGCATCACTTTGGACAGATTCTTATCCGATCACAGACCGATTCTTCTTCGAGAGTCGGCCCATGATTATGGTCCGGTTCCCTTTCGATTCTTTCACCATTGGATTCATCTCGAGGGCTTTAATGATTTCGTCACTTCAACTTGGAATTCTGCCCCTTCTGTTGACTCTAATGGAATGCGTAACTTGGCGGGTAAATTGAAATTCTTAAAGCTCACATCAAATTTGGATTAAAGATAACAAAAAGTGAAACAGTTTCTACTAATGCCAATCTATAAGAAGGAGTTGAACGAGTTAGATGCGGTTTAGTTGACAAAGTTACAGGTACTGAGGTAGAAGGCGGAAAAAAGAATGGAGTGGATGGCTGCTCTTCGTAACAAATTGATAATATTCATTCATGGATTTGGATCAAAAGGCCAAGATCAAATGGTCACTCAAAGTTGCATGAAAACTCATATTTTTTTCGCATTGAAATTTGAATAAAAAATGTAATCAAATGAACATCAGGGGTATTACGATAGATGGCGGTTGAAAAGAGCAGCTATGAATGTCAAACAAGAATTTTCTTCTCATTTCTGATAGATTTCGCTAAACCTTCGAGAGGCGTGCTAATATTGATATGAATTTCCAAAAACTATTTCCGAAGTATCAAAGTCAGGACTCGAGCGAGAATTTTCTAAACAGGAGATTAGAAACGGCTGTTTGGGGCTGTGGCAACAGCACAATCCCCCCAAGGACCTGACGGTTTCCTTTGCTTTATAGGCATTTTTGGCCTGTTATTAAGCACGATGTTTATAGGCTGTAATCATATCTTCATTCATGGAGAAATACCTCCTGTTTGTAACTCCATCATTTATAGCTTTGATCACAAAAGTCCCGACGCTAACAGGTCAAGACTCAACCTATTAGCCTCATGGAAGTAACTACAAGATCATTGCCAGATTTGTCTAACCTGACTTGTTAATTTTTTGGGGTGACATTGTAATGAGTGCAATCAGCGTTATCGCCGAAAGACAAATGGTTAGACCGTCCGTTTTATTCTTAGTATGAGATCTTCCAGTGGTGTACCAAAAAGAAGAATAAAATTCTAATATTTAAGTCGATTTTGAAAAGCCTCGATGATTAGATGGATTTTTTAAGATTGATGTTTCGTAAAGAGTTTCGGTTTCAGGTGTCAATGGCGTAACTGGATTCAAAAGTTTGCCTAACTTCTTCAAGGGTTCTATACTTGTCAATGGATGTCCTACGAATGAGTTCCACTTCTAAAAGGGTTGAAACCAAGGTGATCCCTTTTATCCCCCTTCCTCTTTATCCTTCGTGATGGAGAGCCCTTCATTTATCTTTCAAAGGAATCTGTAAACGCTGGGATGTTTTAAATGTAATTTGTTGGGGTATTCATCATTTTGGCTTTTCGCCATATGATCCTATGCGGATGATGCTATTTTATTAGGGGAGTGGAGTGACTGTAAAAATCTCCACTTAGATTCACAGTTTTGAAATGCTTTTTTCATGCATTGGGCCTTAAGATTAACTTTGAATAAAAGTAAGATAAATGTGATAATGTGGAAAGTTCTTAGGTCCCATCCAAGGCGACTGCAATTAGATGTCTCGTTCTTATGTCCTTTCTACTATCTTGGGACTAGAGTGGGAGATTCTATGACACGTATGTTAAGCATGTCAAGAGATAGTTGAAAAATGAAGTCTCGGCTTCCAAATGGAAATCCAAAACTTTATCTATTAGTGGTCATTAACTTTGTTGAAATCGGTTATTAGGATCTTATTCCAGTCTTATACAACAGTCTATTTTCAAAGTTCCTTCAATGGTGCTTCATATCTTGGAGCTATAGAATCATTACTAATGGCCATGAATCGGGTAGTAAAAAGGCTCTTGGGTTACATGGAACAATGTTTTGACAGACCAAAAATGAGGCAGGCTTAGGCTGTCTAGCTTATTTGCGATAATAATAGGGTTTGATGATTAAGTGGGTTTGGAGATCTCTCGCAAAAAAGACTCTCTTATGGACTAAAGTTATAGTGGCTAAATCCTGTGGTGGGTGGAAAAATTCATTCGGAATGACTTCTTGCTTGCAAAATCATATTGCTTCTGATTTTGAGTGAATTTCCGATCTCTCCAAAGAAAGGTATGTACTTTTTGATTAACTAAACTCATACGGATGGGAAACGGTAGTCCCCCAAATTCCTGATGGATCATTGGCACTACTGCATTGGGGAAGCATTTTTAAAGACATTTTCCCAGATAGGCGACACGAGTTGGTCCTGCCCTTCCTTGAATTCCAAGAGGAGGGTATCGTGCACTCAAAATCTCAATTCGACAGCTTTGTATAATTGGTCGTTTCTGTCACTATCGTTCCTTTGGCTAGATCAGATGGAATTTAATCCTGAGAGTACGTGTATAAGTTTGGTGCCTCTGCTCGGTAGACGTATCGAAGAGGATATGCCGTCTTAATATTGGAGGAAGACACTAGATGGGTAAAGTTGTCCGATAAAATCAACGTTCTTGCCCAGGAAAATCACGACCGTTCTTTACCACCCATATTTTTCAACCATTTCACGTAGAGTATTGACATTCAGGATATTGTCGTGTTCGCCATTCGTGATAATGCTATTGAGATCGCGGACCATTTGTTCTTTAAGTGTGGATTGTTCGGGACAATGCCAAAACGGTTTTGAGCTGGTGAATACAGGATACACGCAAACTTGAACCATATGCACTAATTGAATCTTGAGCTTTTCAATTCGTATGGATTCCAAACTCAAAAAGATGTTCGCATAGGAGTTTTGGTACTCCATTAGGTGGAACGTAAGGATCTATACGAAATCAATGCTCTTATTTGACGAGAGAACCACCCCAGAAGTCGATGGCTTATTGAATAATGTCATTGCTTAGTTCTTTTTATTGTTGTAAGTAATAGATCTAAAGCCACTCATTCGGATGAACGAATGGCTCAAAAACCCATATATTAATTGTTTGTAATCTAGCTCCTTGCTAGTTTTTGTTTATAATAAAATCGCCGTTCCAAAAAAAATCTACACTAAGCATGGCAAAAATTAAATACGCTAATATATTATGGAATGATAAAATAAAACTATTTCTCAATTATTGTAATAGTAGATTAAGAAAATATGACCCGTAACTGACAGAGCCCAATAAAGAATACCACCCAACTTATTTAGCTACAAAACAATTAATCAAATTCGGTCCTAACGCTCAATATAAATCTTAAGCGTCGCTGCGTCTCTTATGCGTAGACCGGTAACAAAAGTCGAAAACACAAAACCCAACACAACAAGCTCTAGTTAACAATTTACCATTTTAGTCCATGATTTACACTACTCGCAATGAACCAATTAAAGTCGCAAGCCCAAGTTAATTTTTAATATCCAACAGTACTAATCAAAATCCCAACAACATTATTCTTAGATACAACAGTACTAAATGAAATCAATAGTCATACCAACAACACTAAATATAAATGCAAGCCTTCTTTGTTTGAGTTAACTCACTACTAATAAGCATTTTGCTTAACGTAAATGTGTCTAAACACACAGAAATTAAAGAAAATGACCTAGAAAACTTCAATTCGAAATAAGTACTCTGGAACACAAAAACTTGAAAACAAGTAAAAAAACTAATTTTGACAAAATGATCAAAAAAAGAGATCTCTAGTCAAAACTACTAATAACAAATACTTTAAAATCTAAATAATTCACTCAATTAATCGAATAAGTGAACGAGTTCAGCAACAAATTGAGTTAAAACAAAGCTATAAGCATTATATCTTCTAAAATGATAATTTGAATAGGCAAATAAGCACACAATATTTGTTCACGCAATATACGCTACTTTAAAACCAAATAAGCTATTTAGAAACTCGTCTTAATAGAAAATAAGATCTCCTAATGACACTAAAATGGAATAAGCACAAAAATAAGCTCAGTTCGGGCTTATTCTAGCTTATTGTCTCGAAAAGTTCTTAAAAAATGTTTGATAAAGAATCAAATTAGCTTTGAGAGCTAATAGGAGTCATTATTCAAGCAATTAAGGACTTTTGATGATAATAAGCTGTAAAAATAAGCACGAAAAATAGAGTTTATAGAATAAGCTCACACAAAAAAGAAAAGTACGAGCTAATAAGTGAAAATTAAACAAACCGTGATCTTCATTCAACTTCAAATCGTCTTTATTACATCATATTAATAAGCTAGCTACAATAAGCAGTAAACGAAATAAGCTATTACAAAACTAAAATAAGCTAAAAACTAAACTCTAAAACTAAAAAATAAAAAAATAAAAAGCCAAAAGCCCCCCAAGTGAGGGGGAGCAGATTGGATTTTATAGCCTCTAAGGGGGTTAAAGTGTAAAATGGCTAGCCAATCATTTTGTCATTGGATCCTGTGCCACACGGAATTGAATCGAAAATACAAGGATCTAAGAGGAAAAAAGCCTAGTCGAGCGCCACGTGGCTTCTTACACAGCTTCAAATGTAAGCACAATTTACATCCGTTAGATTTCATTTGTGTTAACAGAATTTTGAGAATTGAATTTCTCTTTGCATTGCCATGTGTCGTGCTATCATTCGCCCATTTCATATATAGTGGAGCATCACATGACCATTTCTATTTAATTAAACCTCATGTGATAGTGGCGTCATATCCATAAAAATCAGATTTAATTTCTTGAGTTGGGCTAATTTTGGGCTTTATGAATTCGGCTTGGGCTGATCCGGCCCGTTAAGTGGGTTACGGGCCGGCCCAATAAAATCCGAAGGCACCGTTGGACTTGTTTTTCCGTGCTCTTTCCACTGGCATGCTCGGGGACATTTCATGACTTCAACTTAGCTTGAGTAATAATTAGACTTGACCAAATTGAGCCCGATAATTCTCGTTTTTGCTCTGTTTTCAATCCTTTTACCTGCAAGACATAAAAATACCAAACAAACATATTTGCAAGATAATTATCCATATTTTAGCATTTTTAGTCCAATTAATAGTGTTTTTCGGGTATAAATGATGTGTGTTTTAGCACTCATCAAAAAGTCAATCAAGAAAGTCAAACTTCAGATAGAACTTCATAACTAGTTTTCCCGCCAAAACCAACCACCATCTCATTTGTATAAATTCACCATTTACTTGTCATTTAGAGCTTGTAGGATTCGATCACCCTACAACCTGGTTACTAGTGCGGAATGAATCTGATCTTGAAGAACAAACACACCTAGCAATTAAAAAAAAATTTGGTTTTAAAAAAAAAAATTTTTTGGGGAAAAAAAAAAAATTTTAAGAAAAGAAAAGGATGCACAAGAATATAACCCTCAATATTATATGTTTATTGAGTAAGGAAAAGAATAAAGTACAACCCCCCCCCCCCCTCTCATGCCTCACCTCCTTTTATAGAGATGAGGGGGAGGATGGGCTTGGGCCGTAGAGAAACCCAATAACCTTAATATGGCTATAATTAGAGCTAAATTTACACTAAACCCCCTAACCTATTGACTAAAGTGAATACTATATCTAACAATTTCCACCTTAGTATCACTATTAGTCAATACCGATACGCAGCACCTTCGACCTGTGCTGGAACCTCGGACCGGGAACCGCCTTTTACCAAGGCACCAGTAGCAATTCCTGCTACTAAACTTAGCTCATATCCTGACTCTGCCAAAAGTCCCTTTAGCCATATTTCCTTCTTCCAAGCCCCAGTAAGTGTCATATACGCCGCTTCAGTTGTTCACAAAACCATCATGTACAGCATCATAGCTTCTCAGCTTCCTGCACATCCTTGTATCATAAACCCGTACCTTGTGATTGATCTACCCATGGCGTAGTCAAAATCCACAAAAACCTGTACGTCTGTCTGTAATCCACGATCAAACTTATCCAACATACCCACATCTGCAGATGCTATGTCAAGTCTCGTGCAGACCATCTGATACTCCTGGCTTCCAACTGCATATATACATGACCACTTACCATTCTTTTCCACATCACAGTCCCCTGATAGACTACCCTCCAACGACAGTATGGAGTGCCCCTTCAACAAAGTTTGTACCAACTTTTCATTGTGAAACCTGGACTGTGACACCCTTAGAGTATTACCACTCTAATCCCTGATGATCTTCAAACCAAGTATATTTCCCTTTGCTTTAACCAGCAAACCCTTGGTAATCCAGATCTCAGCCTTGCATCCGCAAGAAAAAACCATATCATCTATATAGAGAAATAGATGTATGAACATACCTGGTGTAGACTCCTGATTCGTCAATAATATATATATAATATATAAGCAAACACTCAACCAATTACCTTTAGCCAAGGATTGGTTAAGAGTTCACAAAAATAAAATATATATGTGTCCGGAAGTATGATTCCCTGGTCGTTAAGTCCCAACGAGGCTTGAATGGAAAATCGAATGACGAATTAATAATCGATGCTTGAATGGAATGATGATTGATTGGATTTTTCTATTACTATGATTAAATATGTAAAAACAATTAAATAAAACCTAAAAACGAAAGCTATATAACTTAAAACTTAAAACGGGCACGAAAAACGAGGGTCAAAAACCTAATTTTGCAATTTTAACCCTAGAACAATTTTTAAAATAAAAATAGACTCTACTTGACTAAAAACGAAGTTTAAAAAAAACTAGACTAAAAACTGAGTTCGTTTGGACTAAAAACGAGTCAAATCAAAAATGGGAACGAATCCCGTTCTTTAAAAAATGAAACTTTAGAAAAATGACCCTAAACAAAAACTAATACTTTTCCTAGAAACTATATGAAAAAAGAAAATTTTAAAAAAAAAGTTTATATTTTTCTGACTTATATTTTATTTTTTATGATTTTTTAAAGTTTTTAAACAAAAATAATTATAAAAAATACTAGACGTTTATAAAAAATTCTATAAAAATTACACAAAATAGCTAAAATGTTAAGGGTCATAAGAAAAATAAGCTGGGGAAACCAGCTTATCAAATAAGCCGAGAAATAAGCCCAATCAGCTTATAAGCTTAAATGGCCAAAGTGGCTTTAAATAATAAATCCAACAAACCACTACCGGATGAGCTATTGTAGCACAGCGGTAGTGGTGTTGGGTTTATAAGGGTTGAGGCTTGTTGAGGTCGGGGGTTCGAGCCCTAGCTCACCCCTGACTTCCAAGCTTCCCTTTTATTTATTTTTCAAAATTTTTTTTTACAAACTTAAAAAGCACATAAGAATAAGCATTTTTCTCAACTATGACTTTTTGTGAAAAGCAATAAATAAGCTGGAAACAGCTTAAACAAACAGACAGATTGCTTATGATGACAAAGGGCTTAAGAGCTTTTCTTTTTGGCTTTTTAAGGCAGTTTAAGCTTAAGTAAAAGGAAAATAAGCACGAACACAAAGAAAGGGACAGGCAATAAGCATGTAATATCAATTGAAAACAAATAAGCACCACAAAATAAGCCAAAAAGTGCTTATGAATTCAGCAGTGCTAACTTTTAAGTTAGCACTGCTTTGCTTTCTAAAAACTCAATAAGCACTTAAAAAGCACAAATGAGCTATCACAGGCATAAGCCTAAAGCTAATAAGCAATTCTAAGCAAAAATAAAGAAAATCTAATGAGCCATAAGCTCATATAAGCTAATAAGCACTTAAGCTAAAGATGGTTACAAAACAGACAATGAAGGCACATTTTGGCTTATAAATAAGCACTCAAAAGGGGGTCCTAAGCTTAAAGCTTGCAGGGTCTTAAAGATTAGCTTATATTATTCCTAAAAGTGCAAAAAGATTAAAATTTTAGTCATAAATAAGCCAAGAAAAAGGTGTGCCAATTGGCTGTTTTGCACCAGGGCAAAAACAAAGCCAAACAGCCCTTTAAGACACTTTAGGCTTATAAATAAGCCCTCAATATGGGTCCCT